>JAOPUI010000038.1:626037-638658 GCA_027123135.1 Urophycis floridana
CGTGTGTGCATGTGTGTGCGTGGCGTGTGTGTGTGCGTGTGTGTGTGTGTGTGGTGTGCGCGTGTGTGTGTGTGTATGTATGTGTGCATGTGTGTGTCTGTATATGTGTATATGTGTGCGTGTGTGTCTGTATGTGTGTGTGTGTGTGTGTGTGTGAGTGTGTGCGTGTATATGCATGTGCACGTGTGTGTCTGTATGTGTGTATATGTGTGTATGTCTGTGTGTGTGTGGGTGTGTGTGTGTGGGTGTGTGTGTGTGTGTGTGTGTGTGTGTGGGTGTGAATGCAGGGGGGTGGGCGGGGGGTAGACAGACAAACGGCAGCAGCCGGGAACATAGGCATACATAAAACAGGTGATGATGGCTGGCGGACATTTGACATAGTGCGTTTGTGAAGAAGGGTGTGTAGACAGGACCAGGTCGTCCCCAAAGTCAGCTCTTAACCTTTACTTAGTTATTTTACAAGGAGTACTTTAGTTACTTAGTTACTAAGTTACTTTGGCAATAATAAAGTTTGTATTGTTAATCATGCGCTAATGAGTTAACAGTATTTATACACAGTACTTGGTAGTAAATTTGACCTACAATACACAGATATAAGCAGGCAGAGGCAGAGGCATTTAAAATATAAAATGATGTCACGCAACAACAATAGCAAAACAAAATATTCATCTTCATACACATAAATAGATAAAAACATAAAATGTGACTTTACCAAATAGTAATTCTTCTATGATGAGTGGAGTCTTGGAGATCGACATCGCCATGCCTTCCTCTGGGACGCCTGTCTCCATCTGAGTGAGGACGCACACACACACACACACACACACAGAAATAAACACACAAAAACCCAATAGTCTCTCGATTACCCATATACCAAAAGCTTAGTCTCATACTTAATTGATAATTGCTGACCCACTCAAGCGCTTCCATTCACACACTACCACGCACGCACACACATATGCACACACACACACACACACACACACACACACACACACACACATGCACACACACACACACACACACACACACACACACTACACTGCTCAGTGGGATGTGACTCGCATGGCTGCATGCTGTTATTGCGCAAACACGGACGAGCAGGCTGAGGAATGCCAGGGTCAGGCCTGAGCTTATAGCGACAGAGCGAGGAGACAAATAGAGAAGCAGTTATTCAAACATTACTTGCCACGCCATCCCCAGAAGACGAGCTGACGCGACGACGGCCGGTCTCGGTGGGGGGCAGCGCATTTTCGTTTTGGGGCCCGGAGATGTCAAGTCCCCCCCATTTCCCGCGTCGGCTTACTCTCTGGTGGATGGTGGTGGTGGTTCACAGCAAGCTAACAAGACAATGTACATCTGTGGTCACTCCAAGTTGTCTTGTATAGTCCCGTTAAAGCAGGAAGTGATATGGTCCATGACAGAGAAGTGAAATTTGCTGATTGCCGCACATTTTTTTTTCCTTTTCCCTCTGCCGTCAGACAGGGTTTCATTTGCAACGGTGTTAGCAGCAGGATGATTTCCGATGTTGGTAATTTAGCTTTGCAAAACAACTCAGTCCGTGTAAATCACTTGTCTGGGACTGACCTCCTCCAGGTGCTGAAGGCTGATTCATGTCTGCTGCCCTGGCCTGATTGTATATATATAGTTGAGTTGGCTCCATGCAGCAGGGCAAGATACCAAACAGACAGAGAATGAAAAATGCTCTCAGCAAAATGATCCAGGGAAAATAATTGATGCTGTGATTGTTTTTGTTGTTGTCTTTTTATTTATTTATTTTTTTACTAATAACCCATATTGTTTGCAGTATCGAAGCTTTGTCAGAGCTGTGAGTCATTTGAGCAGTGAAGCTCATCAGGTGACGGCAGGGTGACGAGGTGTGTTGGTATGTGTGTGCTACCAGATGCAAAACAACGGTGAGGAACTTGCGTTGACTGTTGTTGATTGGACAAAAAGCCACACATAACATGTGCAGGTTTACACTGAAAGGAAATGGGTCTATAACCGAATGATATATTGTGGTATTAGACTGTAACTACAATTGTCCTGATGAAATTTGTTACGATCCAGTTAAATCAGTTTGGGGGGGGGGATGCTGGCCACTAGATATACTGCACCCAATCAAAATGTTATATGCATAGATTTTCTGTCCTTATATGACAGGAAGTTGCATTTGTAAGTCTAAATGTAATTCATTCATCCCATTATGGATCTACGCAGAGCCATGTTTCAAGCATGGCCTTTATTTAATTATGGTATTGTGGTGCACAGTACTGCCCCTGTATGTTGCTCTCAATGCTTTGATGCAGCAAAACTGCACCAAGCTGAGCCACATCACCTGAGTCTGTGGCCCTACCTCCACATTATGCTTAGTATAGGGAATATAAATGGCTGACTCAAATTACGGGGGAGAGAAACTTTGCCCGTGTTTCCGAAAGCTAGGTTCGGATATGCACAAAGGAAGCATGCCATGGGGCACATTATCATGAATGCCTGAATTGTCTTTGGAATTGTTTCAGACAGTATGGTTCAGTATGGTTTCATGTTCAGTATGTACACTTAACCACATGTACCTTTATGGCATGTTAATAATTCACTACTGTATGAATTGTAGGTATTTTTAAGGGGTATATTTCACTGTAAAATGCTGTGTGTATTGGACAGTAGTGGTGTGAAAATTGTGTACATTTCCTCAAATGAAGTTGTTAAGAGAGGCTTCTAATTAGGGGGGCTCTAATTAAAGGGTCCCCTCTTGGTGTGTGAGGACAGGAAGCCAGGCAGTAAATGAGTTAGAAACAACAACAAACAGTGTTTCAACTCCCAAGTCCGCTCCTCGGTGTAAATGGTATCAGAATCCCAGTGAATGGCCGGTCATCCATTTGAACAATTAATAACCATGGGATGAGTTGGTGGGTAAATAAGTAGATATGTGACAAAAATGGTGTCTATGTGTATGTGTGTCTATGTGTGTGTGTGTGTCTATGTGTGTGTGTGTGTGTGTGTGTCTATGTGTGTGTGTGTGTGTGTGTGTGTGTGTGTGTTCCACCATCTTCCCTCATCTAACACAGAGAACAAGCCAGGGGGGTCTGGCGGGTGCATCTATAGTGTCATCTATAATGTAGAAATGCGCTCCTGAGGGACGTGGAGGAAATGAGTGTGTGTAATTGAAGGAACCAGAGAGACCTGGCCCATTAGCAGGAGTGGCGGAAGTGGCCCGGTGCAAATGAGTGGGCGCAGGTCAGGGAGGTAACAGCATTATGCTAGCGGGGAAGGCCTTCCAGCGGGCGTGCTGTCTGCTGAAGCTGGCAAGCGCGCGCGCTATTGGATGGCTGTCTCTCATCTTGGACACCGAATGCTAACATAAAGGTCAAGGGGGGGGTGGAGACACGTCACAGGTGTGTGTGCGTCATTTAATGGCAGGCTTTTTATTCAAAATGACTAATACTGACGTTAGGTAAAGTGACGGAGGTAAAGTGTATGTCGTACAAAAACTACACACACACACACACACACACACACGCGTGTTAATACATGACTATCTATGAGTTTCTGCTAAAACACAGTTGAGGAACGCCTTCCACGAGGCTTCACAGGACAATGTTTGTTAATGACGCTAAATATCGGCTCGGCTCGGCCCGGGGACCCCCCCAGGTCCGGGGACCCCCCAGGTCCGGGGACCCCCCAGGTCCGGGGACCCCCCAGGTCCGGGGGGGTCGGTGGTGCAGCGGCGAGGAACCCGTTTGGAAACGCTGCGAAAAAAGGGTCTCCAGTACTCTACATGTGTTAGTGTGTGTTAAAAATACATCACAGGAATATCGTCCGTTAACACATTCAAGAACAACAACTTAAGGTGGCAGTCACATTTAAAAAAATAAAATAATAATTATAACAGATTTGAGATAATTCTTGGTTTTAGTGGCGACGACTGGCATTTTTTTTTTTGTGTTTGTGAGAACACAGATCCTCGAGGAGGTTGGCAGTGGCTAAATGTCTATGGCTGTCTTCGCCGTGTTGACTTGGCTCGTCCCCACGCCCCGTCTCCCCTCCAGCAGGAAGGACAAAATGGCCGCCCAGCGCTGGCCCAACGACCTCCGCCTCCCTGCCGTCTCGCACCCCCGGAAGTACGTGGTCGTCCCCGCCGCCACGGCGTCAAACTGCTCCCTCAGCAGCCACGCCTCCCAGAACACCGTCAGCGCGTTCATCGCCGCCAGGACCGCCACCCAGAACTCCGCCCCCAGGAACGGTAGCCACGACGACCACGCCGCCGCCGCCTCGCCGTGCCTCCCGGCGGCCTTCTTGCCGTAGAGGTAGCTGGTCGCCGTGGCGAGGAAGAGGAGGTGGGCCGTCACCATGGAGAGCAGGAAGAGGAGGAAGAGGCGGTGGTTGCCCCGGCCGACGCAGCGGTTGAGGAAGAGGCAGTGGTGGTCGTAGTCGGCCACGCACACGTCACACAGCTTACAGTGTTTGCTGTGGTCGGGCTGGTAGAGCTGTGGCAGACGGGGGGCAGGATGAGGAAATTGTCGGTGTGTGTGTGTGTGTGTATCCGGAGCACTCGGAACACTCAGGAGTAGTGGCACACTGTTAAGACTGTTTAGCCCGCTATCAGCGGAGGGCCCGAGACTATCAACCACTTGCTTGTTCTGCTTCCCTTTTACAGGCTTCCCAAACCGGGTTTATTTATATTATTCTGTATTTATTTGAAGTAAAAGCATAGAAGGAACCTCTTCAGGCCGCCCAACACTCTTCGAGTGTTGTTAACAGCAGCGTGATCCACGGTGCATGCTTCATGCTTACATGACAACAAGATCTGGCCGAGTACGCTTTCATTTGTATCTATCATGTTATGCTATTATCCACTTGACCAGAGATTATATGAAGCACTTTGTGTTCTGAATCTTATCTCTACTCTCTATCTCTACTTATGTGCACTCAGACGTTCACTATTCGTTTTTCAAATGAATCAAATGAATGTTCTCAGTTTGCTATTCTCTTTGGAAAAAAATAGTCTGACTAAATGTAATTTTTCACAGGAAACAGTGTGCGGCTACTCGTAGCAGTAGTTGTCTACCGTCTACCAGTGGCTGCAGGGGAAACCATCATTCCTGTGCAAAGAAGTCACCGACAGCCCCGCAACCCAGCTCAGTGCTGAAGCTGTGCGGCCTCACCTCACAGTAGGGGCAGAACCTCTGTGGCTTTTCGTTCTTCTCCACCAGGTCCGCGATGCAGGAGAAGCGCGGGTCGGACTCGGCCCGGCCCAGCGTGCCCGGGTCCTGGGTCAGGATCTTACACAGCAGGCCCAGCACCAGGGCGAAGTGGACCATGGAGACCTGCACCAGCGCTCCGGTCGGCCACACGCGTTGGGCAAGTTAAGGAGCGCTCCAAGGTTTCACTTCTGTTGTTTTGCATTCAGGAAAGCACGAGTGGCTGAAGGTGGCCACTCTAGAGGTTCAGGTGGGTTTGAAAACCCCAACGCCCGCCTCTACCTGTAGGGCATCCTCAAGTAAGATGCCCTAACCACCACCACTACCACGATCAATGACACGAACCTCAAATTCCCTGTCACATCTGCCACTTTGCAGTAAAGCATCTGCTAAATGACTAAGCAGTGAATAGCAGACGTTGTGGTTTGTGCAAAAGGATATTGAGCATGATTTTTCCATAGAAGCAGAGCAAGGTGTGGAACAAGCCGGCGAAGAGCGTTCCCAGGTAGATGGGGTTAGGTAACCTGTGGGGATTACACAGGTTACCACAACACGTCTAAACACTTGACAGGAACTGAGAAGAGAACGGCGCGAGGAGGAAGCAGTGCTCTCCAGCGTGGGCGTGCTCGAAGGCGTGCGTGCGCTGGACGGCGTGCCCTCGCGTGCGAGACCTTTGGTAGGTGGTCATGCGGTGGAACGCGGTGAAGATGCTCCTGGCGAGCCAGGGAAACAGCAGGCCGCAGAGGAGCCCGCCGTAGCCTCCCACCATGGCCGCCACCAGCAGTATGCCGGCGCCACTCAGGGTCGGGAAGAGCAGCGTCCAATAGTACAGCACTGGGCCCGCACACACACACACACACACACACACACACACACACACACTCTTCATCGTCATCATCATCAACATCATCATCATCCTCATCTTCACCATCCTCATCCTCATCGTATCAGTATAATAACTTGAGTAAGTGGTGGGCCATGAAACATGAAGAGTGTTAATAAGCTAATAAAGGAGTATATTCACCGTGGGACTCTTTTGGCATGTGGTGTATGGGCTCATTAATGTATCGACTCAGTAATTTGGTGAGTTGCTGATGCCTGAAAAAAAACACCAAACATAAACATTCACCTTCAAACCGAGCCAAGAGAAACAAAGACAGGGAATAGATATTGGAAACAGGTAAAAAATGGCAACACTTTGATAATATTGGGCTATTATTTTGACAGGCTTGATCGATTGATTCACCTAAAGGTCTTCCCCTGTTTGCTGAGGTCCAGAGGGGTGAGTCCGTTGTGGTTCTTCTGATGGAGCATCAGGTACCCGGCCCTCTGCAGCAGAGTCCAGCACACCTCCACGCCTCCTCGCTCTGCCGCCACGTGGAGCGCTGTCGCCCCCTGGTGGTCCACAGCGTCCACCGCACATCTCTGGCACACAAGCGACGGCGATACATAAGGGTAAAGGCTTTGATTTGTCGCTTGCATGGTTACCAAAGTAACACCTTTTATGAACTTGAATACGCCCATGCCATGCTCCCGAATACTAGAATACCAATACAAGAGACATGAGCGAAAACGTAGTAAGCGGTGTCGTCGATGTGTTTGACTTCATGGGTGAAACAGGTATTATTCTGCCATACCTGGTGTCTGAGCAGGTACCGCACCACCTCAGTGTTGCTGGTGGAGGCGGCCAGGTGCAGCGATGAGACGTGGTGCATGTCTGTGTCAGAGTACCGGAACATTCCCGTCTCCCAAAGGTAGTGCATGGCCACACTGAACACAAACAGGAAAACCAACAAACACACATATGACCATAATAATATGGCTATTGAATGACTAGTTGTCAACAGAGGATTGTGTGTGTGTCCCTCTACTTACATGCTGCCTCCCATCACTGCATGGTGCAGAGATGTTTTCCCCTGCAGGTCCAGCAGTCTCAGATCAGCCCCATGTTGCATCATCTGGTGCATGATGAAGATGTTTCCCTGTCTGAGACGGGGAGGAGGGAGATAGAGATGCATCTGTTATCACACATCACATAGTTAGCATCTATACATCAGGATAAATAGCACCACTGACACAAAAGCACAATTCGCGACATCTGTGTATCTCGCATCTGTGGATGGCGCCTCTGCAAAATGCCAGTGATGTTGACTTCAACAACACGTTTGTGAATGGATTGCCGTGTAACGATTGCGAATCCATTCACAAACCACTAAACAGCTACTGAATGTCTCGTGGTTTGTGAATGGATTGGTGTGGACAACCTTCGCCGGGGGGAATGTTCGGTGTGGCGCTGCGGATGGCACTGACCTGCAGGCGAAGTGAAACGACGTCTGTCCCGCGTCGGACGCCACGTTGGGGTCAGCACCGCAAGTTAGCAAGTTGTCAACCAGGAGGCGGTTGCCATGGAGAGCAGCGTAGTGGAGTGGCGTGAAACCACCCCAGCCTGGGAGGACAACAACACACCATGCGCCACACAGTGACACACACACACACACACACACACACACACACACACACACAGACACACACACACACACAGTTATGCACACAGTAGTTACACAGTGGCAGTTGCACACAGACACACACTTGGTGGCTGCGAGCACTTAAGTGGCTCACTGAAGGAGCCATTTGTAATCATTGGAAAGATTGAGACACAAAGGAGACCCAGCTTGTGTAATTTCCGAGGGAAAATTGCATCACTGATAAGCACAGTAGGCTTTGTTATCTATAATCAAGTCTTATCAAGCGTCAAGTCAAAAACAATCTAAGGCTAAAGCAGAATTTAAGATGAGAAATGTCACGTTATACACCAAATATTGACTTTGTTATTACCAATTGTAATACGATATTTATACAGCACAGTCACGGTTTAACAGGGCTATTACGATCACATGACGTAAAGTCACATGCATGTACATTTTGGGAAATTGTTAAAACCTGACAGCCGCTTTGGATGAATGAAGAACATAGTGCCACAGCGGCATGCTGTGATCCACTCCATATGGCAACAGTTTCCTGTAACACTGTGATGATACCTTTCCAATCCAATGTTGTCATTGCACGTTACCTTTTTGCTTGAGAATTGATCGATCATTCTGAATCAATTCTACACACTGTTCAATGTTTCCTCTCTGTATACAGTCAAATATGTCTCCACCGCCATCCGAGCAGACAGGCATCGGGTACATAATGATCAACTAAAACAACACCCAAAACTTTATACCGAGCCAATTCTAACTTTTAGCGAAACTAAGTTCAAAATCTCGGTTATAGAAGCGCCATATCTTGATCAAAATCGATATTGGTGGTCATATTTATCTGCAAAGTAACGGGATCCGCAATTGTGGTATTCTGACTGGAGCAGACCACGCCTAGTCGACGTGATTGGCTGCGTCCCCCCCCCACGTGACCAATAGCGTTATGTACGTAAACACACCATGTGGTAGCTATAAACACTCAGACACTAATAAACGAATGACTAACAAAATATAATTAGTGACTTAAAATTATTTGTATACATTTATGACAGAGCGCATCACGGGGATGGCGTTTACTGGTGTTTTCTTTGGAAACCGCTCATTTGATGTATTTTTAAGATGACATTATTGAGTCACGCTTCAACCCACACGATGGCGCTGTTTACTTTATTGTTGTTATCAATGAACATAACTCGCTTCTGAAGTGCTGCATGCAGCGATCCCCTTGTGTTCTGACAGGCTGACAGCCATTGAGTCTGTCGCCCAGTCAAAACATTGTTTGCCATTATTTCGAAAAAACACGCAATGTCAACTACTACAGTGCAGGTTGAACGTATTTTTTTTAGTCCCGATCCTGTACTCGTGTTTCAGGAATTGTTAACGCGTGACAGCTCACAGCTGAGGGGGCGGACCCAGCCAGCCAGCTGAACAGACCTTCAAACTTCTGCTTTATTTCCATTCCGAGGAAGTTGAAGCACATGATCCGGGCAGGCTGATGTCAACTCGTGCATACTGTGCGCCCGCGGAGATTACTTGAGGGGAGGCTGAGCTTTTTGGCGCTAGAGATCTGCTACTTTCGTGGCTGCCACTTTTATACCAGCGGGTCTCGGCTTGTCTATGGGGCGAAATGGCCACAGAGAAACAATGTAAAGGCTTTGCAGTTGGAATACAACACTGAGAGCGCGTTCTGATTTTGACGTCCATTCCAGATGGATCTGCAGCCACAGGTATGTTGGCTACAGTATATATTGTGTATGTGTGTGTTGTATTGTACGTTCCTTCATGACATAGGACAGAACACACACAAACACACCCACACACACCCTCGCACAGCTTGCCAGGGCTTCTCACACTCTGTGACTACAGACACATTCCAACCAAAGCAAAATAACTTTCCACCCGTTTGTCCGTAACTTAATTTGGCTGTGTGTGTGTGTGTGTGTGTGTGTGTGTGTGTGAGTGGGCATGGCGTGCATGGCGTGCATGGCGTGCGGCCGCTGTGAGTTTGCTCTGCGTGTCGCGCGGTTGTTGTTGTCGTCCGCCCAGTCTGAGGCCCGGCCGCAGACTGGCGGCCGTATTTACTCAGCCAGTCACTCAGAATCGGTGTAGAAATGTAAGTATTGTAGCGTTGAAGCCACCTGAGCTATTTGTGGCCCGTGTTTGTGTGTACACGTGCATTCGGCGTTACCGTGTGTGGCAACCTGGTCTGGACAGGAATCCGTGAAATAGCCGCGGACGCTTAACTCAACAGAGTCCGTGGTGGTGGGCCCACGGAATCACTGAAATTTCCGTGAAACTCACACGGATTTTGCTCCAATGCAAGTTAATGACACTCATATCAACTGACTTTTATAACTTTGGGCTACATTAAAATGGAATAATTACAGTAGTTTGAGGACTGCATATTTGTCGTAGGCTTAAATTATGCCGTCATTTAAGTGGGATATTTAATAACTGATGGATGGTATGGTGAGTCTATGTTGACCTTTTTTTACTCGCGTGTGTCTATAACGTTCTCATCCATCTCATCTCATCCATTTCCGTGAGTTTCATGGAAATGTCAGTGATTCCGTGGGCACCACCACGGATTTTGAGTCAAGCGTCCGTGGCTATTTCTCGGATTCCTGTGAGACCATGTTGGTGTGTGGCACATGTGTGCATTTCAACACAGTCAGAGTTGGCCCACAAACAAGCGCAAAACCGGCAGAGGTTTTACCGTCACAAACTCCCGGACGAGGAGTCCAGCCGGAGGGGGGCTTGCCTTGCCTTGATGCCCTCGCCGCCGGTCAACTGCACAGAATACACACTTTCACTTTTGAAACTCTCTGAAGGTCTGCTCTGAGCTCCTTTAATGGAGATGGTTCTCTGCACTCTGACACACTAAAACCTCAGCCGCCCCCGGTCCTTGCGCTACAGACACACCATCCCACACCCCCCCGAAGGAATACATGTTGTCAAAGATGAGGACCGAGGACTAGGTAGGCCTGCTTGCCTTTGGCTAATGGAATTGACATCGTAAGTGTCTTTTGAAATCGGACTGCACAAGACGTTCGCCACTGGAAACAAGACCATAGCTGTTGCTGAGCCCTGTATCGCATCGATGGATCGGATACCTGGAAGGATGGATACATGGATGAATGGATGGCTGGATGAACACACGAAGAGCACGATTTGTATCTCTGTAAGAGAAAGAGAGGCACGCTTGCCCAGTAACATGCCCTTGGTTGTTTGTTGTTTGTCTCGAGGACCTGTATTGAACTGTCTGTCACTCTCTCATGCTTAATGATGCGTGTGTGTTTGTGTGTGCAAGGGGGTGTGTGTGTATATACGTGTGTGTATATGTGTGTATATGTGTGTGTGTGTGTGTGTCTGCATCACTAAGCCCATCAGTATGAGTGCGTCTGGGAGGAATTCCTCCATAGCCCAGTCTAGACAACGCACAGCTGATCCTCGTCTCCTCCGCGCGCCTTCCCAGGGCTGTCGCAACCCCCGGCCACTCCTCGACTCCGTGGCTCGGCGTCGTCTCCTCCGCTTGGTCTTATGAGGGTGAAACCCAAGAACTCTCATGGATGAGTCACCGTTTGGTTTCACGCAAAAAACACACGAGGGCCGAGGCCTGGGAGCAGAGCTCCGCGGCTCCCTCCGTATTCCCAAAACAAACGTCAAACAGCGCAAAGCATGTGGGAAGCACGATATGTAAAGAATAAGCCACGGCGGGGTGTCCTTTTATTGGAAAGCTAGGTACGTCAGGGGTGATTTTTACCTGTTATATACTGTAATCAATGCTGGCAAGGTTAAGGAACGTCGTGTATCAGACGCTACTAAGTGCAGGCTCCCCCGCTGCGCGCAGCCGTATTCATACAATTCCCTGTCTGCCTTTGTTCACGTTCATTCATAGAACAGATGTTGCATTGTGTAACACCCTTGGCTATTGTGGCAGCGAGGCTACGGCTACGCGCGGAATTCATGCAGCACATGCGTATGCACAGGATTCTGTTCAATCCGGTGGCGGCTAAAGGGTCATAGTTCTCAATATTAACATTGAAAAGTTTTGTGAAAGATTGTGGGGAATTGTTACGTGGTCCTCCTGTTGAAGGACCCTTCTGTAGGACCTCCGCGTGAAATGCATTGTGGGTTATCAAGTTTGTATAGCGGCCATAATTTAAACACTACACATTTTGTAAGGAATAGCATGCCATCTGGGTGCTTTTCGTATACAGGCCTGCTATATTATGACCTTGGACTGGAGATATTATTCTGTACATACTGACCGGCCTATGTCCGGGTGCCGGAACATTCTCGGCTGAACAGGAACTGAACAGTGTCCGCGAACGATGACATGGAGACATCGGGCGTTTCACTGAGCGCAGCGTGTTGCGTGGCCCTGGTCCATCCCGTTGAGAGCGTTGGAACAAAAGGCTCTGACTCAAGTGTTTGGAAAAAAGGCTCTGACTCAGACTCTCTGAGCAACGGACTCTCTGTGATGCCCGCCGCCCGGATCGCATCGAGTATGCGTGTCGAAACCCACCTCTCCAGAAATCATGCTGGCGAGTTCTACGAGGACATAGCGTGCCCCGCCGCCGCGCCAAGTCGAAACACTACTCTCGACGGACAACAAAAGAAGAAAACAAAGAGACAAACAAAGCACACGTCCTCTGCCCCAGACACGCCCACCTGTCGGCATTCGGAATCTGAAAAAATCCCCCCAAAATATTAGTTTATTTTATTTTGGCGCACAAACCGACCCTAAACGAATGAGTGCCACGCCGTGGGACTGCGTGACCGCGGCGACATGTGACGACGCTTTGCGGACGCCGACGGCGCCTCTGACAGGACACGCAGGAAACCGACCGCGTCGCCCGGCTGAGCCGCCGTCCCGGCAGGTCGGCGGGGGGGGGCGGGGGGGGGGGGGGGGGGGGGGGGGGGGGGGGGGGGGGGGG
>JAOPUI010000038.1:714758-729131 GCA_027123135.1 Urophycis floridana
CCCCCCCCCCCCCCCCCCCCCCCCCGCCGCCGCCCCCCCCCCCCCCCCCCCCCCCCCCCCCGCGCCCGGGGGGGGCGCGCCCCCCGGCGAAGATAACTGAAATGAATGGAACATGTCTCTAATGGCCATGAATGAAGACTTTCTCGATTTCCCTACAAAGCCGCTCCTCTGGTTTTGATCTATGCGTTTTCCTCCCTGTGAATAACTGTGTCAGTGCTCCTTTGGAAGTGGGCCAATCTGAAATGCTAAACAAAATGATAAATCAGCAAATGGAAACGGAGGAGGGAGAGGAGAAAAACAAAACCGATACAAAGACAAAGAAAAAGCGACTAAATTAAAACTGGCATTCATTAGGCGGGAAATCATGGAGGAGTTGAGCGCACGAGGTGGCTGCTTTACTCCACGGTAAATCATCTGCCTCACGCCACCGCCGTGAGCCACAGTTAAAACACTT
The DNA here is from genome assembly GCA_027123135.1 of Urophycis floridana. NCBI lineage: Eukaryota > Metazoa > Chordata > Actinopteri > Gadiformes > Phycidae > Urophycis > Urophycis floridana. Next base: position 715,213 of record JAOPUI010000038.1, read on the forward strand.
CTCCTCCAACAGAAGCAGAGATAATATACATGAAAAAAAAAAAAAAAAAAAAAAAAGAGCCATCAACACAGGTATGCGGCTTCACAATAAAAGCGTGCGCTGCTCCTCAGCCGTAGTGTGTGCATACACACACACCGGGTGTGAAACGGAGGGACGTGAACAGACATGGCGGTGGCGGTGGCCGGCGCCATGGGAACAAGGGACCGTCCTTGGCATGTGGTGTGTGCTCCAGTAGCACGTGTGCTGGTCCTGAACGTGTGAACCGGCTGCTAGTGTGTGTGTGTGTGTGTGTGGCCTTCTGGCTGCGGCTCTATACGCCATGGAAAACACGTGTAGGAGCAGGCGGGGAGACCGCGTGTGCGTGTGTGTGTGTGTGTGTGTGTGTGCGTATGTGTGCGTGTGTGTGTGTGTGTGTGTGCGTATGTGTGCGTGTGTGTGCGTGTGTGTGTGCGTGCGCGTATGTGTGTGCGTGCGTGCGTGCGTATGTGTGTGTGCGTATGTGTGTGATGTATGATGATGGATCTGCGGGGTGGCGGGGGTTAAACGGGCGCCGGGGGAAGAGGGTGCCATCATCCATCCAGCCCTCCCGGCTACAGTGGCAGGGCGGCGGGCGGGGAGAAAAGGAGAGGCAAAATAGAGGGCACCGGGAGAGCACAGATGCTGGTGCACCGAGCGAGGCGCGCACAAGTGTGTGTGTGTGTGTGTGTGTGTGTGTGTGTGTGTTCACGTATTGCTGATGCAGTTCCCCCTGTACCCCACACACTAACAAGTTATCCCAGCAAAAATCCCCAAATGAGCCCAAATGGTGTCCCCCTCCTCACAGGTGTGCACTGTGTAGTACACGTCCGCTTCCACTCCGCTATAACACACAGCTAAGCGTTTCCCCGGAAGCCGGCATGTTTTTGTCGCCGTTAACCCCGCGCCTTCCCCCCCCCTTTCCTCCAGACTGGCATCACAGCGGGGGGGGGGCGGCCATTAGCTGCAGCGTGCCGAACACGCGCGTTGGGATCAGAAGGCACACCACAAGTTTTCCCCTTTTCGCCAAAATAACGGAACACATGCACACACTCACAGGGACCTGTCTACTGGGGGGGGGGAAACCCCTCAATAAAGCTGCTCTATCCACAGGAATCAGATTCAATCAATGAGGCCTATTTGTGAAATCAGCAGAGCGGTAAAAGCTATCAGGGACGGCTGGATGAGGGACGAGGGACGGCTGGATGAGGGACGAGGGACGGCTGGATGAGGGACGAGGGACGGCGGGATGAGGGACGAGGGACGGCTGGATGAGGGACGAGGGACGAGGGACGGCTGGATGAGGGACGGCGGGATGAGGGACGAGGGACGGCTGGATGAGGGACGAGGGACGGCGGGATGAGGGACGAGGGACGGCGGGATGAGGGACGAGGGACGGCTGGACGAGGGACGGTGGAGGAGAGGAGAGGGCCGGCCGCGTGCCGCTTGCTGCCGGCCCCGGGGACACCAGAGCCACCGGACGCATGACAAGCAGGGCCAGCCGGGCTCACCACGCACACAGCTAGTACACACACACGGGCGGACAGACACACACACACACACACAGACAGACACACACAGACAGACACACACACACACACAGACACACAGACAGACACACAGACAGACACACACACAGACACACAGACAGACACACAGACAGACACACAGACACACACAGACAGACACAGATGGACACACAGACACACACACACACACACACACCACACACTCAAGTCAGTGAACATGCTTGACAGTAAAATCATTATTACAACTATCTTCAAACATCTTTGTTGTACGTTATAAATGAATACATAAAGAACAATACAAACTCTCAAGAAATTACCAATCTCTCACAATATTGTCTAATTTTGTTTATTTTTAACCTTCATTTTTAAGGTGCACAGACAGTATTTGCAGAAACAGTGGGCCTTAATTGTAATGCCAACAAACGTCAAACTTCACTGTTTCACAGCACGGCAGAAGCTTCTCACATGTCTCCCACTTGAGAAATAGACAGCACATTTGTGAAATGAAACCTTAAATCAGCCTTGATCACCTCCTTCCATGACACTTTGAAGGGGAAAAAACGAATTACGGGACTTATCTGCATTTCTGTGAGGGCGCACAAGGTGTCATAACATCCATCTAAAACATGACATGAGGTCATGGTAGTGACGATGACTCACATGTACCCAGAGGAAGACTTAACGCTATCCTTTTCAGTGCATCTACATCCCATTTGTTGTTTCATGACTTGTTCTCAGTGGCATCGACAGGCCAGGAGAGAAATGCTGAGTGTCTCACGTGGAACACAAACACACACACAAAAAAAAGAAATCAAATGGAATGGTAAACATTTCGGTAACACAATTTACACACTTTAGCCGTCAACACTGTATAACAGCAGCAGTTCGACAGTTTATGGGACCTTTCATTCAAAGTAAAAGAGAAAAACAATCAAAGAGGCCCTTTGTGACTACAGATGTCACATATAAAACCATATTACGTAATAAAATATATATTCAAAATATATACTCTTACTTTAAATATTTTTGCATATATCTTTATTTGTTCAGCCGTGGTGAAGGTGCGGTGTATAGTACTCTTAAAAAATAATTTATGAACTATATAATTTAATAGATTTTTCTCCTTTACACAAGTCAACTCTCCGCAACCTACACTTTCGTTTTTCTCTTCTCACCAATCTGACGCGTCCATAAAGTCCTCCAGTTCACTCATCGTTATGATATCACGCTGTTGTAGACTGGACAGGGCAGCGGTGTCATTCTCAAACACAGAGGATCCCTGAAGGTGGCTGCTGGTGTCCCCCTCTGGATGCTTCTCATATGGACCACGGTTGACTTTGTTTGTGTCACATATCGTGTCCGCCTCATAGGCTGTGTCCATATAAGGAGTTTCCTCAGAGTTGTAGCCGTGGTAGCCTTCATTCTGACCCTCCCTGGCAGACGGCTGAGGGAGCGTGTCAGGGATGGACATTCCCGAGTATGACCTCTGGGGCGGCAACGTGGACAAGGGCACGGACTGTCGTCCTGGGGGGTAACCCGGGTACACCACAAAGGGCTTCCCAGGCGTGGCTACCTGGGGGTACACCTGTGGTGGTGCCTGGACATGCAGGGGGGGCTGGGGGATCTGAGACTGCGGATAGGCTGCGTGCTGGGGCGGCGGTTGGAAGCTCCCCTGGGCCGACTGGCGCACGTTCAGCTGGACGTACTTGCCGGTCTCGGGGTCGAAGAAGGTCTTGGTCTTGACCTGAACGGGCATGTCCACGACATAGTACTGACCGGACCCGGGGTCCTGGAGCACCTTGGGCTGCGTGAGTGGGTAGGACTGCGCGTAGCCGGGCTCCACATGGTACTGCTTCACTGGACCCGCAGGGTTGGCACGCCTGCGGAGAACAGGGGAAGAGGGAGTACTAGCTATGGTTTTAGGGGCAACCGGGGGAGAGGGGAGAGGAGCTAGGTGAGGGGGGTTGACAGGTAGGTACGCAGGGGCGGTGACATGCGGGGTGGCGAGAAGGAGAGAGACGGGGGCGGTGGCGTGAGGAGAGGCAACAGGGGTAGAGACAGGGAGGGTAGCGTGAGGGGAGGTGACAGGGCCAGTGGCGTGAGGGGAGGTGACAGAGCCAGTGGCAAGCGGGGAGGCGTGAGGATAGCGATAAGCAGAGGGCATCTCAGCGTGGGAGGAAGGCACGCTAGAGGCTGATGCTGGTGCGTGGGGGAGGGAGAAAGGAGCAGAGAAATGAGGAGATGCCCGGGCATGGCGGTAGGAGGTTCGGAGCTCACTCGCGCTGGAGGAGGAACTACTGCAAGCCGAATGGAGGGGGTTCTCCTCTGGAAGTGGGCCCTCCTCTGATGTTTTCGTCAACTCCTTCTTTATTCTCCGTGTGGTGAGTCTTTGCGCCCGCCTCAGAGCCTTGTCGCTCTTGGGTGGCACGGACGGAGGCTTCCCCAGGGAGCGGGCCACGTCGCTGCTGAAGCTACATGCCGACTCTGGCCTTTCGTAGTCGGCAAAGCCCCTGAAGTCTGCCAGGTCCCCTACACTGGTGGCAAAGCTCTCCACATCTTCTGACATGTTGCTGAAGTAGGAGCGAGAGTCCTCCTCGTCCGGGGCCATGCTCCTCCTGGAGTAGGGCCGGTATTCTGCACGAGATGCCCTCGGCTCTGGTGTGAACGACGGCGGTGGCGGCAGTGGAGGAGGGGTCTCCTTCATGCTCGGAAGTCTGTTGGACCTAGTGGCGGTGTCTTGATGTATGGGTGTTCCAGCGCTGCGTCTCCCTCTGTCCCGGTCCTCCTCCGCTCTGTCCGAGCCCAGCCTGAAGTCCTCGCCGAAGCTCTTGTGCAGGCGCGGCTTGACCGACTTGGTCAGAGAGGAGGCTCTGAAGGTGTTATCCTTCACCCTGAACATTGTGGGCTTATGTCCCAGGGCAGGGGATGAGGTGCTGGAGCGGGGGGGAACCGGAGCTGGGGAGGAAGGGGCTTGAGGCCTACTGAGAGAGTCACCTGGGGTCGACTCCTGCTTGGTGGGCTCCACTCTGCTCTGGGGGGACACGGGGGAGCGTGAATGTTTAACCTTGGAGTTTGTCGATGAGGTGATTGCATAGTACTGCAGAGCATCCATCAATAGGGCTGCTTTCCTTTGCTCCGCCTTTTGAGACGGTTGTTCTCCCTCAAGCTCCACCTGTTGAGAAGGCTGCTGTTGCCCGTGCTCCACCTTCAGTGATGGATGGTCTGCCTTGATCGGAGCTGGCAACCCCTCCTTCTGAGCCTCGCCACTGCCACCTCGTCTTCCCTCATGCCCGTCAGCCTCGTCTTGCTTCTGTTTCATTCTCTCCTCCTCCAGCTCTACAGCTCTCATTTCCTCATGTTCTCTGATCCTCTGCTCTATCTCCCTGTGTTTGGCCCTCCTCCTCTCCTCCTCTGTCCGGGCCCTTTCCTCCTGCTCCTCCCTCTCTCTCCTCTGCTCCTCCATCTGAGCTGCTCTCCTGTCCTCTCGAATCTGAGCCGCTCTCTTGTCCTCCTCCCTCCGCCTGTCCCTCTTCTTGTCCTCCACCTCTTTCGCGGCGCGCGCTGCTTCTTCACGGGCGCGTGCCGCATCCTCCCGTGCCTGTCTCTTCTCCTCCTCTTCCTCCTCCTCCCTCTGTCTCGCCCTCCTCATCTCCTCTTGGATCTGGGCGGCGATCCTCTCTTCTGTCTCCTTTTTTCGCCTTTCTTCTTCTCTCCGTTTCTTTCCCCTCTCCTCCTCTGCCGCTCTTTTCTCCTCTGCCGCTCTCTCCTCCTCTGCCGCTCTCTCCTCCTCCCGTTTCCTCTCCATCTCTTCTTGAGCGGCTTTCTCTTTGAGCAACTGTGACTCTCTTTGTTCCTCTGCTATCTTCTCTGCTCGTCTCTGGGCCTCCCTCCGTTCCTCCTCAAGCCTAGCGGCTCTGGCCTCCCTCTCTTTTGCTCTCCTCTCTTCTCTTTTCTGACCTTCCAGAGTAGCCCTCCTCTCCTCGTTGATCTGCTGAATGACTCTGTTTTCCTGTCTCTGTTTGGTTGCCATTTCTACCTCATTCTCTTTGGATTTTGCCTTGCTGACTACTGCATTGCTCCTTTCACCTCTGCTCTGCTCTCTGTTGAACATTCTCCCAAACTTGTTTGCTTGTGGATGGGAATTGTTATCCATCTGTTGCATTGTACGTTGTTTAGTAAATATGTCACTCCCTTCGGGTCTTTCGGTCGTAGTGGAGTTGTTAGGTTGATCTGAGTACTGTGACAAAGATGTGTTTGTTTGGCAGATATTGGCAGAGGAAATCAAACCTGGTCCTGCAACTGGGGCCGCGTCTTGTGACAAATATGTGAAGTCTTCTGACACCGCCTGGGAGGTCACTGCAGGATCTTGCACATGCATTTTTTCATTGTCTGCCTGGTCTTCTTTCGTTTTTACATCCAAACACACATTTTCTTTTTCCCTCAGTTTAAACATTCCAGTCCTTTTGTGGTCTTGTTCCATAGTTGAAAACACTAAACATTTGGGCTCCTTTTTAATTTTGTGGCTTAGTTCTGGCTCTTTTGACACAGTCTTCTTACTCACCGTCTGTCGCTCTGGTGTCTCCGCAGTGAAAACCGGGCGCCTACTGTGGCGAGACTGTATCATTGGGAAAAAGCCTTCCTTCTTATTTGGAGGGAATTCCTGTGCTGTATCTGGCCCGTCGTCTGCAGCAATCACTTTCAACCTGGCATAGTCCGCAATAGCCGATATCTCTGGTATTGTGGAGACCCTAGGTTTGGCTCGAGTTTCTTGTTTGTAATTAGGCTGTTCCTTGGATGCACTGACTGTACTAGTCCTTGTTGTGTATGAATCCCTAACACTTTGCCTTTCCTTTCCTGATGCACAAAACATGTTTTGAGGGGCTTGTTTTAAAATCTGAACGTCCTCCCCAGTCTCTACCCTTTGATTGCTCTGTCTTTCTGGAAACACACGGCTGTTATTTGAATGTTGCTCACTTTTACTCATATTTCCAGGAGTTGCTGAATCTGATTCCGTCATGGTCTTTCTGGTACTGTTCAAAACCTTTTCTTCATTTGTCACTTGCTTTGCTTTCTGTTGTGAGGATGGTTTTGTTTTCACAGACTCTTTTTCTGAATGTAAACTCGAAATATCTTCACTTGTAGACGTCCTTGGTACACCTAATTCTTCTGTATGTTCCTTTGGCAAACCCTGCAAACCTGCACTGTCCAGCCTAGCATTACCCTGTTCTTGGTTTATTTCTGTTACCCCATGAAACTGGAAATACTCTTCCTCGGTTGCCTGAACCTTTGTATTGTTTGCATCATCTGCTACGGCTTCAGCCATTTTAGACTGTTGATGTGTTTCATCTTCATCCTGCGTTGTTTCACTGCTGTCAGTGACTTTGCCATTCTGGTTACTGGATGCAGGTGAACAGCTGTAATGTGGTATGGGTTGGACTTGTTGGACACCGTTTTCATTCAACGGTTTGATTGCTGATGTTAAGGGTAGGGCTCTGTCTGTGTCCCTTTCTGTGTTTCTTGTTTCCACAAGACTTTGCATCGCAGCTAGTTCCTTACCTGCTTTCTCTTGATTGTCATGTTCGCTTACCCCGGGCAAAACGCTAATAGCAATACAGCCTATGTGCACATTTCCCTCATCTTGACTATTCTCTTCGCTATGTGTCCTTTCACCTTGCTTACCTATAGATATGTGTACATTTTCAGGTCCTTTCAAATCAGAAGAGGTTCTCTTTTTGTTCAGTGGATCTACTTCCTGTACTGACGGGTGTGTTTGCTTGTCTACCAGGAGGGGCACACTTCCTCCATCTTGTACTTTGTCAGTTTTAGTTGAAGTGACATGATCGGCCATTTGGAATTTTTCTGATGGTGGGTGGCTCTGCATTTTGGTGTCACTTTTCAAAGATGTTTGGGAGTCTAATCCTGTTTCCATTGCTTTTGCCAGAGAGGGATCGTTGCCCACTTCAACATTACCTTTGATCTTTATCTTTGCTTCATTGCCATCTGTATTTTTATTTGTGTAGATCTTTGCCTTTTCGGTTATTTTCCCCTGCTTGAAGAGGATGGGTTGAGTTTTCCCTGGTTTATTTGGAGCAGGTTTCATTACCGTAGAGGAATCCTCTTTATCGGCCACAGGGTCGTCTTGATGGACAGCATGACTTTTAGATGTTTTTCTCATTAAAGGCCTTTCTTTCTGTGCAGTCAGCCTTTTATCACTGAGGTCAGCCATCTTGTTTTCCACATGATCTGTTGTTTCTTCTGGTTCATTTTTAGGATGGTTATTTGCACCAACTTTAGTGTGCACAATTCCGACAACGGGCTGGGATGAGAGTACAAATTGTTTTTCCTCCTCTGCTCTACCAGTAGAAATATCTGCAGCAATATTTTCTTCAGTGGTTTCAAGACACACGCTGGCAGGCAGTTTGATGTCATCATTAATCTCAGAATCAATCTTTGCTTTCTCTAGGGTTTCCTTTATAGCACCTCCATCTTCATCATTAATGTTCACTGTTTCAGTTTTTGCTCTCACAGTAACTACAATTCCCATGATCTGCAAGCTGTCATCATCGGCTGCTGCAGGAGGCTCATTCTGACCGAACATAAGTTTTATCACAGGTGCACCTTCAGGATGCTCTTGTGTTTCGCACATTGCTACGTCTGAGGTTTGCCTAGTCTCATGTTGGGAAATTTCTTCTGGCTGTGATGGTGTTGGATCCGCTTTGGTCTTCTGAGGTGTGCCGATGTCCTCCGCAGTGCGATGGACAACGTTTACTTTCATCACCTCCTCTTTTTCCAAGCCAATAGGATTCTGCTCCTTGTTTTGAGATGTTGCCTTTGTTCCAGGTTTCTTCTCTCTCGGTTTCAATTCTTCCCTTCTGCTATCATTATTTTTTGTTTGATTTAATCCCATGGGTTGTATTGCAGTGTCTTTAGCACTTTTCAAAGGGTCTTGTTTGTGTACCTGGCTATCCAGTAGTGATGTGGTGGCATTGGAGGACATTGCAGGGGGTAAGGTTACACTGTTAGGGATAGAGGTTTTCACTTGTACTGAAGTTTGCTGATCCCTTGGTGTAATGCTATTGGAGATATTTTGGTCCAATGGTTTAGGGACCTCTTGTGATGGCAGCCTCTGCTGTACACCTTTTCCACTTGCAAAATGCTTTTCCTTTATCGCTGAAATCTCCTTTTCAGCATGCGCCTTTATTTTAGATGTCAGAATTTCCTGCTTGGTCTGGGTCCTCTCTTTATGGGTCAATGTCCTTGAAGGCGTTGAATGGGTATCTTTATTTTGATTGGGTTTTCTTTCATGTGTGAGAGATTTAGCTGGATTAATGTGTGATACTCCCAGCTGTGACACGTTCATGTTGGCCCTCACAGGTTCTGGTTTGACATTCATCACTTCGTCTTTAGTGCTTTTATGAAGACGTACTTCACTGTCAATTTTCTTCATTACAAGTGGAGCAGCAGAAGCATTTGGGTTTGATAATTTAAACTCTTTGGAGGTTTCACTGTAAACATACTGATTTTCTCTGAATTCTTCATCCTTAATGCTTGGCTTCATTGTCTTCTCCTGTGTGGCAGATTTGCTGTGGGAATTTATCCCTTTATCCTCTTTATCCCTTAGTTTTCTGTTATCTGATGGCTCCTCACATTTATCACTATGTGGTCGCGACCTTTCCATGTCCTGGCTTGGGGAGGTGACGTCATTGGCACTGGCCGGTTGTCTATTAGTTAAAGCTGTTTTACTAAAGCCATATTTCTCTCTTACGTGTTCATACTCATCGACCGGAACACCGATAGGTGCATCCTCGGCCTGTTGATATGGGGGCTCTTTTTCCTTCTGGGGAACGCTTTTGTCAACTGCCTTTGACACGTTGGCTTTGCTCTGCTTTTCTTTTTGTTCTGCTTTCATTTTCTCCTTTATTTTGGCTAATTCAGCTTTGGCTTTGGCTAATTCAGTTTTAACCTTCTCCACTTTGTCTGGCCCTTGTTTTAGCTTATCCTTTTCTGCCTTTCTTATCAATAGGGATTCAACCGAATGTTCCATCCTTTTATCAGACAGTGCTTTCGCCTGTTCTCGTTTTGTTTTGGCATTATCTATTTTTGCATGTTCGATCCTAGCTGGAGCTGTTTGGCATTTTTCTGGTTTCATCACCTGGGCTTGCTCTGCATTGGTCTGCTCGTCTCTTGTCGACACCACCATGTTCACTTCTTTGGCCTTCTCTTTATTCACGTTGGCCCTTTCTGCCTGTGTCTGTTTTGTTCTAAATTGATCTTTGACATTTTCCAATTTAGATGGCTCTGGATTGATCTTTTCTGCTCTAAGTAGCTCATCTTTGCCTTTGTCTTTAATGTTATTGTCAACTTTAATATGGACAGCTTTTGTTTCTTCCATTATAAGCTGCTTTGCTTTTTCCATCCCTGTTTTGCCAAGCTGTGCTTTTATATATTCAACTGGGGCCCCGGCGTCCATTTGAAGTTGTTCTGACCGTTTCATTTTGATAACTCCTGCTGGGATTGGTTCTGCTCGTTTCTGCCCTTCTTTAGCTTGTTCTGCTCCCAGTTCTTTGGGAGCTAGCACCCCTCCCTTTGCTTTTCCATCGGGGACCAATCCTATTGTTTCAATACATTCTTTTGCCGCTACTTCAACTTCAGCCTCCCCGGCCGTTGACCTCTCTTTCAGCTCTGCCATTGTGCACTCATCGTTGTCATGTTGTGATTTAATTCCCTGGCCTTCTTCTGCTTGTTGTGCTCTGACCGGCTTGCTCTCTTCCTCTTTCATGTTTACATCTTTACTGTGCACAGTGTTTAACTTCTCCATGATGGTTTTCTCTACATGTGGCTGACCATCGACCAACATTCCTCCTGTAGTTGGCTCTTTTTGTTCTTCTGCGGCTCTGCATGTTGCCATCTCCTCCGTCAAAGCTGCGCTGGCAGATTCTAATTTTGTCTGCAATGTTTGAGCCCATTCCGTTTTTTTAGATAACTCTGTTTCCATTTCCTGGTTTTCTTTTATTTTCCAATCTAGTTTTTCTTTGACCTTTACATATTGTTTATCTGGTTCTTGATTTGTCAAAAAAGCTGTGTTGGCAGTACCCTGCATTTGGTCAGCTGTTAATGTTTTTTCTTTCAATTTGAGCTCAGACTGTTGTTTGACGCCCTCTTGTTGATCTCTCAGTGTGTTGTCCTCCTCAAGCACTTGATCATTCTGTTGTATCTGGGTAGATTCCTGTGTCACCATGTAGTTTTCATGACCATCATGACCGTATGAATTTTGCATTGCATATTCTTGCTCTGTACTCCTCATTTGAGGGTATTTTTGAGTCGACTGGGTTTCCATAATTCTGTCTTGTTGATTGTGAAGTCCATATTCCTGTAATGTTCTATTGTGCTGTATTTCATTGGCTGCAGTAGCTCCAGGTACAGACTGGGTACCGCATGCAAAATATTGCTGCACTTGGTTTGGCTGGTTTGAAAGGCAAGGATGGGCCGACGTTTGATAAGGAGTGTATAAGCCATCCTTTTGTGGATGAACAGGGAATCCCTTCGCTTTGCTCTCATCAAACTCCAGGTTGTCTTGCACCTTAGTGCTCCTCATATTCCAATCTTTGCTAGATCCATATTTCTGTGGTGGTGGAAGAGACATATCTGTTAACATATCCATTCTCTGGTAAAATTGTGCATTTGGGTCTTTTTCTGTGAAGAGAGGAGCTTCTGGTTGCCATGGAGGGTTTGATTTGTCATTCACGCAGGGAGTCTCTTTGTCTTGCCAGTGGTGTTCCCAGCTGTCATTTGAGGACAGATCAGTGACAGCATAATTGTTGTCTTTCAGTTGATCATATCTATCGACATGAGACATATCACCCCTCATTGATTCATTGAAATACTGCTGAGCACTTGCCGTATTCATTTGATATGGTGTTTGGTTGGTATAATCAGCATGTAATCCAGGCACATCTATTGCAGAGTAAATAGTTTCTGGTTGGGGCGAGGCGGCCATGTTTACAGTATTAGAGATACTTAAGTTATTGACGTTTTCCTGTCTGTATCCTTGGCCCACTAAGGATCCTGTCGAACTCATATAGTTTGCAGGCACATTGTTAGCAAACGATGAGACGTATTCTTGCTGCCGAATATGTCCATGAGCGAGTGGACCGCTTGTGTACTCATCCTGCGAGTAACTATTGAAGCCGGTTTGGTGAAACATCTCACTTTGCGGAGGAGGTGCCAGGTAATCACCAGAGATGTAATCATTACGTTGGACTCCATACGCTGCGGCGAGATGGGGGTTGAATGCAGCCACCCCTGGACTATGATAAGCTGTTGCAGGATGATGTGAGGCGGTATGTGGGTCCACACTGGGTCCCTGCTGCACCGCCACCTGGGGAACCTGAAAGTCTGAATCCTGGAACTCGGGTATGTTTATCACCGTGTCTCTGGGCTCAGTGCCGTCGTTCCGAATAACCGGCTTGGCTCTGTCAAAGTTCTCCAAACCTTTGAACTTCGGAGGGCTGTAGGTGCTCTTCACCCTCTTTCTGTTGTCCTTCAGATTGAAGAGGAGGCTGGTAGCTCTTGCTTTGTAGCTGGACAGTCTGATGTCGGGCGTCGCTCCGCGGCTCTCGGCCCGCACCGGCGGGTGCTCCATAGCGGGAGGTGACAGGGCACACTGATTAACCTCTGATGTCCTCACTTCTTGGTGGGAGTAGCTACCTTGTGTGTATGACTGGCTTACGTCAAATGGAGTGGTGCCTGCATTACTGCCAACGACCTGTTCCCCCGCCATTACGGTGGCGCCAGAGTTTGCGAATTGACTGAGGCCATCATTTCTGTGGAGCACTCCATGCGGATTCCCCATCATGTCCGCTGTGACGCCGTGCTCGGAGGTCATCATCTTGAACTTCTGCTGGACGTCGGTGATGGAGTTGAGCGTGGTGTCCCGTCCGCGCCACAACATCTCGTTGGTGGGAGAGACGGTGGACGGCCGCTGCGGTGGGAGCTTGTTAGTTCCCAGGCTCTGGGTCCTCTTCCTCATGTCACGGAATTCGACAAACTCTGACTCACAGCGCTTCTGGACGGCGGACGCTCTGTGCAGCACCGTGGATGTCGAGCTGGAGCGCTGCGCGGGGGGGAGCGCCACGTGCTCGAGGGGTTTCCTCAAGGGAGGTTCGGCGCCCCACTGCTCACGCATGGCCGTGTGGTGTGTTTCCGGTCCTAGGGACAGCTCCTTGTACAACGGTGTCTCGTACCACGTTTGGAAATCCGAGCACTGCATGTACCCCGGGACGTCTCCGTGCTGGAAGGAAAACCGGTCCTGCGCTCGCCACACCCTGAACGGGCTGAATTCGCTGTGGATGAAGACGTTGGAGCTGGCGCTGTACAGGGAGGACGTGCTGTGCTGACTGTGGGAGGACCTCATGAAAGAAGAGGACGAGGAGGAGTCCATATGGGCAGTGGCTACCTGGGATGAGTAGAAGCTCTCCTGTGATGAATACGGGCCAGTGGGAGAAAAGGGGCCGCTGTTTAAGTTTTGTCCGTAGGCCGTAGAAAACTCAGTAGAAAGTTCCCTCTGGATGCTCATTAGAGCCGACTTATCCCAGTTTGCCTCGTTATTCCACTCCTGTTTGCCATCCCGCCCCGCTCCATCCCTGCAGCCATCAGAGTTAAAAGCCTTGATAAGAGAGGAGACTCTGGACCGGCTCCTGCGCTCCTGTGTGCCGAACTCCGGAGCTCCGTTGCTAAGGAGAGACAGAGGCTCTTTGTTCAGCGCTCTCTGGTGAAGTGACCCGTCCATGAGGGCATGCTGGAATGTTGCAGACACCCGCCCCCCGGTCCTCCCGTCCACGTTCCCCGCCCAACACGGATCCCCCTGGGTCTCGGCCTCCTGCGCCCATTCCTGCCCGTAGTGCTGGAGGCCGTAGATCTCCTGGCCCGCCATCTTCCCTTCCTCCCTGCGCCATTCCCGGCCGCTCTGGCAGAAGGCCTGCTGCCTCCCGGTCCGCGCGGACGGCGAGGCGGCGGAGAGGTCCGAGTCATTGTAGACGGCCTCGTCTCCGATGCACAGGCTCCGGAAGGCGCGGTCCGTCAGATTGCTGACCTCGCGGTCCGTCTCGTCCGGGAACGACCCGACGCTCGAGGTGTCGCTGTAGCCGCCGTCGCTGTGCTTCCGATGGCCGCCGCCGCTGCTGCGGCGGCTTGAGTGGCGCTTCTCCACCGAGTTCATGGCGCTGACGCGCGGCTCACGATCCGCGGGGTCGTCGCAAAGTCATTCACGCAAGGTCAACGCCCGCACGCCGATCTCCAGAGGTCCGCGCGGATCGCCCGGAGGCGTGCTCGCGGGGGTTGGTGGCTCGGGGTCGTGAAGCAGCGCGGAGGTGGGGG
>JAOPUI010000038.1:788043-799298 GCA_027123135.1 Urophycis floridana
GCGTGTTTTAATAAGTTTCCTTTTGTGTTTAGGCGCTGAGGGCCCAAAGCGGCAGTACCCCTGGTGGCGGTGTTTTGTTCCACATCCCCTTTTGCTGTGTGTGCGTGTGTGTGGGTGGTTATTTTGAGGACCCCTCCCCCTTTTGGTTTGTCATTCTGCTGCTGACTGGTAAGCCCTAGCCCTAACTCCACCCCCTTTTTCCCCTGCCACAGTAATAATTTTATATTACTTGGTGTGTGTCAAAATTAAATTGCTTCTCCTTGTTATTATTTTGTGAAATAAAACTTATTTTCTTTCGTAGCTAACCGTCTCTGGCCCGTGGTATTATAAGAACCTGTATAGTGTGATTGACTGTTTCCACCGATATCCTGGGGCAAGAGTCCCCAGGTGGCGTTGTCGCCCGTACGCTTACGTCCTATTACACATAGTATTTTGGGATGATCAGAAACAATCATAGAAAACATAAAATCTTATGAAGACGGATGCCATCCCTTAAGGAGATTGGTTCAACCCTGTGTATTAAATGTGTTAAACTCCCATGAAGTAAACTGTCACGACAGTACTGGCTGACCCGATCACAGGAGGGCTGTGGGTTGTATTCTCTGCCTAGATATACAAACATTATATATTTACATGTTATATGTCAAATGTGGATAATGTGTCAATCAAACCTTGTCTATTTTTTAGCTTAAGGCCAGTCTAGTCGTGTGTGTGTGTGTATAGGTGTGCGTGTACTAAATCATAATGTGGTCAAATAAAAATGACATGATCACAGAATTGGAATTAGTTCAAAGGAAAACAGTGTTGTTTGTTTTCTCAGTTAATATGAGTCTCTGTCTGTCTTGGTCTCATATCAGCGAAGCCCCAAACTACTGGAGATAAAGGACGTGAGAAAGGACATGGATTTCAAACCCCGTGTGAAAATGGAGGAAACGGTACCACATGACATTTAGGCTATTCTCATCCGTCCCATTAAAACAATACTATCATTAGCCTGTACCCACATTGACCAATTATTGATTTATTTATTTTAGCTAGCATGCATTTTCTATGTTTGCTTTCTCTTTTGTACCTCTTTACTATCCAGTATTTATATGTTTGTCATATTCTGTTTCCTCTATAGGCAGAAGAGACGCATAAGCATGACATTTTCTGGGAGTATGGTAACAAGACAACGAAAACGCTCTGCAAAAAAGCAGGGACTATCTATGAATCACTTCAGGGGAGCGATGATTTTAAAGCCATTTCTTTGTCAAACAAAAACAAAGAACTTGTTATTTTAACTACTATCCAAGCTATTAGTTCACATTTTCCATGCCACAAAGTCACCAAACTGATAATTAAGTACATCCCGGCAGTAGGTAACCAGACACCCCCCAACAGCAGCAACAACCTAAATGAAAATCATGGTGAGTTTGTAACATTTGTGATACAAACAACTGGAGGCAAACGCATAATTCATGTTATGAAAAATGTTAATCTGAAAAAGGAAGTGGACGAGGTTATAGTGTATGGATATAAAGGTCAAACAGTGAAAGAGGCTCTGGAACAAGATGGACGTTTTAGCGACCATGTATTTGCTAAAGCGTGTGAGCTACAGAACACAGATCTATCAGATAATAGCTACATTGAAATGTCCAGTGATGTAGAAATTGTTGATGGTAAATGTTTCATGATAAAGCGTAAAACAGAACAAAAAGGTAGGGGCCCCAGTATGGGTGCAAAGCGTGATGCTTTGTCACCACAGGAGGCAACATCAAGTGAGACTCCAAGCGCAGTCTCACTTGATGTTGGTGAAACCATGAGCAACACGGGTTCTGAGGACGTGATGTCTCTCCTTTCTTCTCAGGTTAAAGATTCTGTCAAAATAGGGGAAGCACAACAATGTACTGCTGGTGAGGCTGTGGATTTGAAATGAGATGAAAACAATGAGGAGGCTCCTAAAGCTGGGTGATTCTGTTAGCCAGGGGAGAACAGATGGAAGGGCAGCCATATTTACTTATTTCATAAGTAAATTGTATTGAGATTAAGATCATTCATATATTCATTCATAAGTATATACTTTTTATAGCTGTTAAATGTTTGGCTATTTTAAACCTATTGTAATGCAAGAGTGCTGAATTTCGAAATGTCAACTTGCAATAAGTACAATATCTATTAACTATTCACAAGTTACTTGAATAGTTCATATTCATTTAAAGTCTAATATTGTACTTGTCTATATCCATTATTGGCTCTGCATTCCTTTTAGATGTTTCACATGTTATGCATTATGTAATGTATGTTCGGATTTTTTAATTTTCGATTGCAAAGATCATAAGCAATGTTTTACACTTTGTGATGGAAAATGAACAGGCCTTTTTCTCCTCATCATCCTTGTGAGCAATCATTTTTTTTGAGCACTTATACTACATGCAAGTTATCTGATTAGTGTACCTGTTCTCTTTATTTTTATGCATGATTTATATCCTTGTTTTTCTCTATGTGTGAATACCTGGGTACAGCCCAAGTGGTGGGCCTCACGTTAGACCAACACTCCCTGATTCCATTGTGAACGTGACACACGTTGTGGCACGCAGGCCTTGATCCCGTGCCCTGAGCTGTTTGGTTCATGAAGATCTGAGGCCTCTGGTTGTCTCAAGGCTTTGGGAACGAGCAGAGACTCTGTGTCTCATCTGAAAGAGTGAGAAAGAACATGGTGGTGTCTATCCTTATCTTAAATATTCCAATGTCCCTGTCTGGGTCATCTGTACCTTCAGAGTTGTTTACCTTACCCTATAAAAGGTGCCGGCCAACGATCTTTGAGCCACACTTCTGAGAAAGCTGTGTCAAGCGTATTGCGCTCTGTTGAACTGTGCCTGTTCACTTGTTTACTCACTCACGACAACTGAATCTTAAAAAAATGGATGGAAAAAAAATTGGATTAATCTAACACCTCAATTGATTTCATTCAGCACTCACTGTCGTCTCCCGTGCCAGTGCCCCCTTCTGATGGAATTCGTTTTTTTTTCCACAACATTGCAGAAATGAACAATGTTGTATTTCCATAATTAAGCGTTATAGATTAATATCATCTGGCCATGTTCAATGTTTTCAACGTTTTATTAATGAAACAACACACCACGTCCCCTATTCTTAACGAGTTTGGCACTCGGGTTCGCACGCCTCACCAGCAGAGGGCGCCACCGACTTCGAAGTTGCTTGTCACCCAGTCGGAGTGAGGAGCGTCACGTCCCGGTCTGCATGTAAACAGTGTCAGTGTGCACAGTGCAATGTACTGCCTTTAGTATGGAATAACTCTATTCATCAGGTCATTGATACCAATGTTGACAAATCGCTGTCCTTAGACAAGAGAACAGCATGAAACTGTATCATGGGCTCCGTAGTGCCGCGGCATTCCGGACGTTTTTTGACTTTGGCGAGCGTGAGGTGGCCCACTGGTTTCCAGGACACATGGCAAAAGGTTCAGTCATGTTTACACATTTGAGCTCTACGCGTTGTTTTTCATATCAACACCATTTTTTCTAGAGGGCGATCCATCTGATCTATATAAACTTATTCAGATGCTGTCTGCGCTTGTTATATGTTATGCATGTTTATAGGCCTATAGTTTGGGAAACTCAAGGTTGTTTCATGTTGCAAAATCTCTGTGGCAGCACTTCAATGTCATTACCTCCGTTAATGTCTACTTTGGTCTGCAGTGCATCCATATATGGAGATGACACTTTTAATTGTCCATGCTCTTCCTCTTCATCGCATTCCCTCATAGATTACTGAAAGGATTAATTGTTTTTAAAATGTTCACTTGTCAATATTAATTTCACACAGGACTCAGGCAGATGAGAGCCACCCTCAAGGATGTGGACTGCATTGTAGAGGTCCATGATGCCAGAATATCCTTTTGTATGAGCTGCAGAATCTGCATTATATTATTCAATTATTGACAAATTATCCAATACCTTAAAAAAAGTGCAAAATATAATGTGCTTGTCTATGTGACACCCTCTTTAACTTTGACACATCCCGTTCTCTGGAAGAAACCCTCTTTTCCAGGAGAATCTTGATGTGAGGCCACACCTGCTTGTTCTTAACAAGATGGATTTGGCTGACCTGTCAACTCAACAGGTACTGAACACAGTAGCTAAACTCTCAATGTGTCTCCACTGAGGAATGAGCTCACTTTTGGTGAATAGTGCAGAATCCCGCTCACTAATACAATGGAAAACTCTCCTATATATTTCCGATTTAGCCCTTTTTTGTGACATGCCTTTGCAGGGCTTAGAATTGTTCTAGTTAAGCCTAATCTTATTGTATGCTATGGTTATTGGCCGTAAGTCAGCAAGTAATGCTTTAGCTAAAGGTTCCTGCTTAACGGTTGAATGACCAAATGTGAATAACAAAGTAGGGCATTTATTAGCTCAAATATATGCTTATGTACGTGTGTGACAATTGCTGTTTAGAGGCTGGTGAAGGAGCTGGAGAGGAATGGGGTGAGGAACGTACTCTTCACAGACAGTCTCAGACAGAGAGACCATAACATCAAAAAGGTGGGGGTTACAATGATGAGGAGTGTGACAAAATGGCCAGTAAGCCATGATACTCTGGCAACACTGAGAACATTGAATCTAGGAAAAATCGGAATGTATTGGTTTGGAGATGAGCATGCAGGTGGCTGAGAGGAACTCTGTTTTGATAAAATGTGCAAATTGTGTTTAATCATCTGACAGTTGGGGTTAAAACAAAAGATCTGATGTGACACTAATAGGGTATCCTTCTGCTGTTTGTCTCTGCTGTAGCTGGTTCCCATGGTGACAGAGCTGATTAACGAAAAACCGCGCTTTAACCGAGATGAGGTTTGTTCCCTCGCTGTAAACTCAACTCAACTCAAACTGAGAGCCACCCATAAGCACACTGACTCACTTGTGATTCCACTTTCAGACCTCAAGTTACTGCCTGATGGTGATTGGCGTGCCAAACGTCGGGAAGTCTTCACTCATTAACGCGTTAAGAAGAACATATCTGAAGAAAGGTAGACAGATTTGGGTTTCAAATGGATGATGTGTGTCTTGTGTGTCATGCAATGTCTGCTAAATATTGTTTTCATTTATTTGATCTTCAGGTCGGGCATCCAGGGTGGGAGGGGAGCCAGGGATAACCAAAGGTGTCCTCACCAGAATTCAGGTTTGTCCAACGTAGGGTTTTCACATGCATAAAATAACTTGGCAACTTCAACCTACAGTAAAACCTCAATAGACGTGTAATAAGTGTCATGATAAAAAGAGACCTCATTCTAAAAGCACAGTGAGTGGTGATTCAGACCCGAGTTCCCATGGTTCAGTGGTCCTGATGGACCCGAGTCAAGTAGGCCAAACATTTGCCTGACAGGAGAGGAAGCATGCGTGTATCGACAACATACTAGCAATAACAACATCGGCATCGAAACGCCTCATGAGATGAAGCAGGACTCCCCAAAACACATCAGCGAGATCATGTAGTTTAAAAAAAAACAGGGCGGATGGGGCTGCACCTGTTTTCCACCATCTTGAAGTGCACCTTTCTCTTTTGTTCAGGTGTGTGACAGACCCATCATGCACCTGCTGGACACCCCAGGGGTCCTGCCTCCTAAGATCGAGAGCGTGGAGACCGGGATGAAGCTGGCTCTGTGTGGTAAGTGAAGGGTACATGTGTGGTGCAGGTTTTTGACATTATTGTTATTGCAATTCATCAATGTGTGTCTTCTTACCCGAGCCCATACATTCTATCACTAACCCTACCCTATCATAAAATGTTTCGATTTACGTAAATGTTTGTGTGAGCGTCTGTTCTTTTCCCTTCCGGTAGGAACTATACTAGACCATTTAGTTGGCGAAGATGTCATTGCAGACTACTTACTGTACTCTTTGAATAGACTTCAGAAGTTTAGGTAAGAACTTTGCTCTTTCGTCGTTGTGAGATGTTTCACTACTCTGGATAGTTCAATTTTTTTTCTGTAAGTTGCTGTTAATGTGTGTGTGTGTGTGTGTGTGTGTGTGTGCGTGCGTGCGTGCGTGTGCGTGTGCGTGCGTGCGCCCATAGCTATGTGGAGAAATATGGACTTGGGGATCCCAGTGATGACATTCAACACATTCTCAAGCGTATTGCGGTGAAGCTAGGCAAGACTCAGCGGGTCAAAGCCATCACTGGCGTGGGTGAGGAAAACATAACATCTCTACAGCATCACTCTATCACAAAGTTCTACTGCCTGGTGAGAAAAATGGAAAATCCCATTTCAAATGGATTTTGAAGACCACAATCACTCAAATGGTTGATATACTATTGACATATTGTCTCTTTGCCATTTTTTTTATTTTGATGGGTATTCTTGGATAATAGACTTCAAGTATAGTACTGATTTTGAATGGGAATCCCCAGCAACCTGTAGGTTATGTTGTCTCTGTGGATGGGTGCGTTACGCATTTGCGTTATGCATCCGCGTGTGGTTCTCGCATCTCCCCGCAGGAAACATCACCGTCACCATTCCCAACTACACAGCAGCCGCCTATGACTTCATCCGGGCCTTCAGGCGCGGGGAGCTGGGCCAGGTGCTGCTGGACTGACCCCGACACGCGTCCGAAAATAAACAGGCCGCCGGAATGCTCTCTGAAGTCCTGTCCCCCTGGCAAGCACTTGTAGTAGTACATGCAGACCTTTTCTAAAAGGGGTCTTTTGGTTGGGATGCAGTCGCGCCCTAACAGATGCTGTCTGGGTTAAGAACCACAGGTCTGACTCTGTGCAAACAAACAAAGTGTTTTTTTTGTTTTTTTATTAGCATATAGATAAATTTGTAATACAATCTGTATATAAATGTGTACATCATCTTCTCATTGTGTATTTTTTTAAATATATTTAAATTATTAATATTTATTTTCCTTATATCACACATAGTAGAATACATATAAGAAACAGTCTGTTGCTCCGGTGTGAGCAACTGTCATGGACACTGCATTTTGGCACGACACTCAAACAAAATGGCGACAGCAGATTGTGTTTTGGTTTCAGTATAATTTCCTCTCGTAGAACGACCGGCCTTGCCTGTAGCCATTTAAGATGCACGGTGAGGTCAATTGAATTTGGAAATATCAACCTAATAAATAAATCTTATTGGTGAAGAAAGCAACATTGCATAATTATAGATATATGTGGTATACTGCTGGTGCCATTTAGTTTTCACTGATGATTTGGGAATAATTACTCTTTTAATCTACTGAATCATTGGGAGGTCATTTTCTAATGCAAGGAATATGGGTACAAATTGTAGTCCATAGTGTAGTGTGTAAACAATGGAGTGCCAGCCTTTCTGGTCTTTCACTTGTACATCTGAACGTCCTTTAACGTCTCCACGTCATATTTACAGTCCGCAGTATATCTTAATGCCTATATAGTTGTGAGGTTGTCAATGGCCTAGGTGCACGTACAAAAAACTGTTCAACATACCAAATTGGAAGATGTGGGAGGGTTGGTACTAAACGACTGAGTTAAATCACTTGGGGAAACGAACAATTATCAAAAGAGTTGGAAACAACAAAGGAAACTTTGTTCCGTTCCCATCAGCCTTGTTTTCTAAAGAAAATCTCACGTGTGATCTTAAGATACACGTTACAGGTGCTCAATGTTTTGCCAATTAGATTGCATACATGTAAGGTCTAAATCCAACATAAAACACGTATCGTGTCACTGCGTGTGGCCTCCTTGAGATGCGCACTACGCTTGTCCACAGTGCTGGCCAGGTGTCCAAAATGCACAGGGCATCAGAAGAACCAACCAAAACAGAAATAGTGCTTAATAAAATATACTGTCCAGAATCGCTCCATACGTTGGAGAAAACGTGGCGATAATAATAGACACCACTTGGGTGAGCGATGACACGTTTTGCGTTGATCGGGACATCAGCGCGTCAAAATAATTGGTGATGTTGCTGTAATAATCCAAATCTTCATCCGAGTTGTCCGTCTTGCTGCGGCGGAAGGCGGACGCGTACCAGCCGTCTGCCGTCAACGCCACCGCCGCGCCGGCCGCCGCCGCCGCCGCGACGCGCACCGGAGACGAGCGTCCCGCTGACCTGAAACGAGAGCGCGTCCCGCCGCCGTTGTACTTCCCCGCGTTGGAGGACGTGCTACGCGAGGAGGTGCCCCGCGAGGAGCCCCTGGAGCCTCCGCGACCTCCTTTGGACAGCACGGGCTCACACAGCAACATGGAGAGCAGAAGACACGTCCAGCATGACGCCCACAACTGGTTCATCATCTTCATCGCGGATGAGATCCTAGTTATGGCAAAATGAGACGAGATATGCCGTTCTATCATCATTCTGTCTGAAAGAAATGGGTTGTGATATTATCTCTTTGTGACATTCACTCTATTCTATTTTGAATACAGTAGTTGGCCTAGAATAAACAGTAAATAGGCCATATGTGGCCTATTTACAGGATGTTCACACCTTCAAATATTTGTTTTGGGATGTAGGCCTGTAGCCTACTTGAATAAATAGGCAATACGCCTACATTTCTGCAAAACTAATTCTGGATTTCAGCATGAACCGTGTTTCAAAATCTAATATCACAAACGTAATATGGCCAATTATTTATTATTAGAATCATTCTGAGTAGGCCATCATGTGGCATGCTGGTGGTTTGAACAAAATAAATTAGATTTCGATTCGACTGTAGCCTACAGTTTTCAAACCGCACGTCTCAGCGTCTCGATGTGACAAAAACGTGTTAACGGCAATCAGCTTGTTCTCCTCCACAAGGGGATACATGTTCCTTTGAATGCATTGTTTCACAAATTAGCTCACCATACCATCCATAGACAATTCATCAATACGAGACTGATCACCACGGCGATCACATCGAAGGCCTACCATATATCAAAAATATCTAGGTAGTTCTCACCTTTTTCCGTTCCTCTTTGGATATGTATGTATGGATACTTGACGGCACAGATGAAATTGGGTGATCTAAATGCGCGCTCACACGGATGCTCTCTTGAGCGCGCTGCGCGCCCCCACGTTTAGTCGACCCTTTAAAGACCACTCGTGTGTTTAAAATGCTACAACGTGATTTGTAGTGAGCAAGGAATAACACGGCAGCGATCATATCAAATATATTACTCGGTTTGCCATATCAGCTTAGAAAAATAACACCCCTGGTGCAATGATGTTTATATCAAAACCATGTTTGGTAAAGACCTACCAGTCATTTTCTTTAAATTACCTACATTTCAGTTGATAAACATCATTATGTATGTTACATAATTCAAATTGAGTGTATTGTGGAGTAATATATAGATTCTTGTGTATGTGGTTTGATTTTAGGGTTAGGGTGTCTTGTAAAGGGTTATGGTTAGGGTGTCTTGTTAAGGTGCATTACTAGAGTTGGGGTTAGGGTTGGGGTTTCCTATGGCTAGGGTTAGGGATAGGGGTCCTTGTAACTAAGGTTAGGGTTTTCCAAGGGGTTGGGTAGGGTCTGGTTGTAGGTTGTAGGTTAGGGGGTTCTTATTGGTGGTGGTGTTCACTGGGATTTTTGTTTTATACAATAGGTGGCGGTAGTGAGTCTTTAAAGCTGAGAGATAACTTCTAATACGTTAAAACGAAGAAGCCCCAAACAACACAAGTTCACTGCATCTCGTCCTTGCTGCCATGGCGTTGTTGTGCCGATCTGCTGCGTTGCTCCTGAAGTCTGCCAGGACAGCCCCGGTGGCTGTCTCTGCTGCACGCAACTGCACCACAGGTATGTTGTAGATAGAATGTCCTACTTTATGGTGATGTGTGCATGTAATGTCCTTGGAGAAAATATGCGTCATGATTGTGCGACTCGTATGGAATGTGAGTGAGGTTTTTTTTTGTATCGTAACGTTGCTTATTAATGAGTAAATGTTCGTTACCAGTCTCATAAAGTTTATTTAGTTGATTAGCATTGGGATACCTATGTCGAGTCGACATGATCCATGACATATTCTCTGTTAGCAGATATTGGAGACTGCACACACTGGGAGTGCTGGCCTCCGTTGGCCTTTCCCCCACAAACCATACCTACCAGAATAAGCATTTTGCCCTCTTATTGCACACCGTTTCTTCAATAATTAACCATGTTCGGCATATCTTCTTAAGTCAAGGCTGTCTTGAGGTTATCTGAGCAGACCAGTGGAGTCACCTGAATATTTGATAGTTGGTAATAGTTGATGATAGCCACAACCTTTAAGCCTTGGTTTAAGTCTATAAAGTGCAGTTTTGTTTGGATCCGGTATGTACTACAGCAACCAGTTACTGTGAACAACAACTTAAAATCATTCACAAACTCAAAGCAGTTCTAATCAAACATGTCCCACACCACATAGCTCTTGGGGCTTGTTTGTGTTGAAGTCACGGCCGAATGTAAAAAAGCTGCATCTCGACTCTCTCTCTGTTGTGTTTCGTTTCGGGGTGTACCACCCGCAGGGGGCGGCACGTACCAATACCTGGTGGTGGAAAAGCGTGGCGAGAAGCAGAACGTCGGCTTCATCCAACTCAACCGGCCCAAGGCGCTCAACGCCCTGTGCGATGGGCTCATGCTGGAGATGGGGAGGGCTCTGGACGCCTTCGAGGCAGACAAGGACATCGGCGCCGTGGTCATCACCGGCAGCGACCGGGCCTTCGCCGGTGAGGGTTCAGGGTTGGGTGTGGCGGTGTCCGTCCGCCAGTCGGCAGTCTTGTTGTTTTTGAAGTCGAAACTGTCTGCTCACCAAAACGAGGCAGCGTATCACAGTGTGTGGAGTCATGTATGGACTGACCTTTGCTGCGTGGATGCAGTAAAGGTCAGCCTATACATGACCTTCGTGCAGCCTGTGACCTACTGCTTTGTGTGCTGTGTCTGTACTACAAGGTACGGTTTACATATCGGGGCACATGAAGAGCCGGATAATTGTATTCGCCACACATCAACTAAGATGAGGACTTTTATAGTGTGCATGTGTGTGTAATTGTATATCTTGGTCGTGTATTTTCCAGCGGGGGCAGACATCAAGGAGATGCAGAACAGGACCTTCCAGGAGTGCTATGGCGGTAACTTCCTGGCTCACTGGAACAGAGTGTCAACGTCCAAGAAGCCTGTGATTGCTGCTGTCAATGGCTTCGCTGTGAGCAAGTCCACTCACTCTTTTGTTAACTAAGAAGAATTACTCATTTGATCCCGTGAGGGAAATTTGGTCTTCTGCATTTAACCCAATCGTGAATTAGTGACACA
>JAOPUI010000038.1:810732-825861 GCA_027123135.1 Urophycis floridana
CGGCGTCCGACGCGGCGATGGCGTCCAGCGTGGGGCGAGACAGCACCACCCGCTGCACGTCGCCCCTGTGCTTGTGCACCGCCTCCATGAGCCGGACCACCTGGGGGGCGTCGGCGTCCGGGTGGTTCAGCACCACCACGGGCTGCTCGCCGCGGGGCCGCTTCACCGCCTGGCCGGGGCTCAGGGGCGTCAGCGTCAGGGTCCTCTCCACGGCCCGCGGGGACGCCCGCCAGAGGCGCTCGCTGGCGGCGGCGGCGGCAGCAGTGGGGCCGTTGGACAGGGCGTGGCTAGGCGGGGTTCCGGTGTCCTTCGGCGGAGAGGGGTGTCTGCACGCCGACTGGAAGGGGAGACCTGGAGGGGCCGGCGCCAGGGGAGAGGAAAGAATATGAGGAAGAGACTGTAGATTATGTATGTAAAAACTGCCTCTCTTTTACTGTTGTGTTGGAGTGTTATTTTACACCCCGTTCCTTTTTTTTCTCCTCTTTCTTTTGTTATTACTTTTATTATCTTCCAACATTTTAAAAGCCTCCTGTGGACAAGTGTTGTGAGTTAGCACACGTGCTAAAACACTTATAATCAATGCATCTGGTTTGTCCAATGCAATTGTGATGTCCACATCAAATAAACACTAAATAAATAAAAAATAATATCAAGGGAAATGTAGATTGATACGTTTCCTGTTGTGCTCACAAAAACATTTCTAATAACACAAACTGATAAATGCACCATGTCACTTATGAGACGTAGATAACAGGTTCACAGGTGTATAATCTTACCCGGTGATGGGATGCGGGGTTGGGCAGCATGCGAGGCTATGGCCCCATTATTCCTGAGCAGGTTCACGTCCTCGACAGGAGAACTCTCCTTTCTGCCCGCAGTCGAGCAGTCCACACCGGGGCCGTCCCGTTCCGAGAGCCCACAGGCGGCAGCAGAAACCTCCGCGCCGTCCGCACGCCCCTCGCCCGACGGGATCCGGACGCCGCCGCCGCCGCCGTCGTCCGGGGCAACGTCGCCGTTTCCGCAGCGCTGTCCCCGGGTCTCCGAGAAGAGGTTCTCCGCGGGCCGCGGCCGGGACAGCGGCGCCACGGGGTCTGAGGTGCCGTGCAGGTCGGCCTCTGGAGCATCGCCGCATTCCCTTAGACTCACTATGAAGCTCTCCGCCGACGCCGCGTCCACGAGACTCCGCCCTGCTTGCGTCTCGGCGGCCGGCAGGGAGAGGGGCGGCCCCGGGTGGTTGCCGCCGCCCGCCGCCGCGCCGCCATCCGGCGGCGGCAGAGGGCTCTGGGACATCCACTGCTTGTTCTTGACCGGGTCCTTCTTCAGCACGAGCTTCAGGCCGAGGCCCTGCAGCTGCTTCTCCAGGGCCACCGGTCTGCCCTTGTCCGCCCGGCCGCCCCTTCTGCCCCTGGGCTTACGCTGCGACGGCAGCCGGGGATCTCGCCTGTTGGCCGCCTTGGCCTCTTTGGAGGCGTCGAGGCCGTCGTCGCAGGCGTGGTCGCATTTGATCTCCTTGTGGTTCCTGCCGTGGCCCTCCACGTTCTGGTGCAGCCGCAGTTCCTGATTCTCCCGGTTTTCCTGGATGGGGCCACCCTCGGCGGACTCTGGCTTGGCCGCGATGGAGGGATCCTCGTTGATGTTATTTTGAGTGCCCGGGCAGTGGGTTTGGTCATTACTTAATTGAGGTTGACCTCTGTTGGGGTCGAATACACAATGAGTGTCCAGGGTGGCACTCCCCGAGGGAGAGATTTCTAGCTTTTCTGGCGGTGTGGTCTTTTTAACGTACGAGCCAGCATTCTGGGGAACCTTCAGCTTATTTTTGACCATGAGGACAGTGAGGTCTTTGCTGCTGTTGGACATCATGGCGTTCTCCAGCTTTGGATGCATATTTATGTCCTGAGGGAAATTTGACAGCACACTCTGGAGAGCCTTGGTCCACTTCTGGTCGCCAGTTTCCTCAACTGCAGACCTCACCAAAAACTGTTGAGTGTCCTCTAGGGTTCTCTCTGGATTTGATAGGCTGCAGTATTTATCCAGGAATTCTCTACCGGGCAGAGAGAGGCAGTCTTGGGACAACCAACGCATGTCCCTGGCTGTATTTCGGGTTACTCTGTTCCTCATCTTGGGAGCGGAGTCGTGTGGATTGTTTTTAATATGGTGGAGCTCCTTCATGTTCTGGTGAACAGTCTGGCCACCATGGACAGTGTTCATGTGCTTGGTGATCAGGCGTTTACTGGGCCCCTTATAGCTACAGTACTGACACTGAAAGGCATGACCAGATGCTTTAGCTCTGGTCGGTTTCATAAAGTCTATTGTGTGACGGGACAGATCCACGTCAGCCCTTTCTTCCACGGGCAAGTCATGAAGAAACATATGCTGTAAAAACACATGCACCTCACCGGTGGAGAATTTACCGCACAGTTCACATGAAAATTTGCCGTTTTGGCTGTGACATGAGGTTAAATGTGAGCAGTACTCCGACAGCGGCCGCTGGACATTGTCTTTACAAACGTTGCAGCTAGAAAAAGTGTCCTTGTGGCTTAATAGATGAACCTGAAGGTAGGAGAAGTCATGTGCTCTAAAAGAACATAGATGACAAGGGAAATCGGGCAGATTTCCTTTGTGGGTCTCCTGAAAGTGTCTCGCTAGTTCTTTGGGAACAAACTCCAAGTTGTCATTGCATTGTGAGCATTTGAACCTGAGCATACTTGGACTGGTGTGCGCCTTATGGAGTCTCTGTCGGCCCTCGCGGGGGGCCATATTTGACGAAGGACGGTCTGTGTTTGATTCCCGCTGCTTCGCTATCTTCTTTGGTCCGGGCTTATCTTGACCTTGCATTGTCGGGGACTGAATGGCAGTCTTCCTCAGGCGCAGTCGCTTGTGCCAATCTCTTTTCTTTTTGACAAGCTGATTATCGTCTCCCGAAGAAACAACCGCACGCATGTCCAACGAATCCATTTCTAATCGGGTATCTGTGAAGGTTAGCGAAGCAAAAATAATAGGCATTTTGACATTCCAATATATTGCACATAGCCAAGCATACGTCAACAAAATAATGACAATTGCAATGAATGGCAGGTATTTTGGAGAATACATTGCTTTTGACTCTTGCTAAATGAATTACAAACGTAGAATATTGACACTTGCCCTGGGAACTCAGGCTGCAGGCTATGTAAACGTGATTGAATATCCTACTCAACTCACCCCAACACAATTGGTTCGCCAATAAGTCCAAGACCGAAACGTAAACAGCATCCCTGTGAATCCATGCTCAAAGTGTACAACCGCTTTACAGAGACACCGTGATGCGCACCCATCCCGCTCAAAACACACAACCTCGATTATCGATTAACCACCAGATACGCGAATGTTACGTTCAACTTAAACCACCTGTTCACATCGCGCCGCTAAAACCACCACAGCCTCCCCGCGAGTTGTACTACATTCAAAGTCGGCACAAAGTTGCAACAAATCGGGAGACATGCCGATGATCCACACACACACGTTTAATTAAGCTTCGTATGACACGATTATCCTGGCATCCCGGGCCGCCATTGTGCAATTTGTCTTGACCACAACAAAGTGATGCGACGGGTCTTTGTGACGAACAAAACGCCCCGAGAGTATTAACAAAGTAACACACAAGTTTGT
Source organism: Urophycis floridana (assembly GCA_027123135.1). Lineage (NCBI taxonomy): Eukaryota > Metazoa > Chordata > Actinopteri > Gadiformes > Phycidae > Urophycis > Urophycis floridana. The sequence goes on from JAOPUI010000038.1 coordinate 814,381, forward strand.
TGCCCGCGACGGCGTCCGTCGCAGCGTCCAACTAGTCTGAAACAGTGCCCGTTCACTTTCCGAAGGGCACCAATACGCATCCGATGGACGCTATTTCACACCGCGTTTGAGTTGATTTGAATTAACATGACGCACAAGAGCTTAAAAGACAGCAGAAACTCGTACCAAAAAAAGCGTACGGCGGCGCCGGCGCAAAGTCATTTCATTAATTTGCTGTGCACAAAGTGTGTGCTGCAGAGACGACCCCCATCGGTGTCGATTACAGACAAATATCAGACATTTCCACACTTCTCTCGTTGTTTTTACCTTTCTTTTGTAGAGAGCTTGACAGCTCAACGGATGGCAGCCATGATGGTTTCATCCGGGGATTGCAGCCCTGAGCTCCTTACTTCCACAGCCGGAGAGTGGAGACCGTCAGTGTGGTGGAGACTCGCTCACATAGGACAGGCCTACGAAAAGAACTGTCCTGTGAAAGTCTGCCTTCAGTTGGATTCATCAAACGAGATCGTCCCGGGCATAATCTTGCAAATAAAACACTTTTTTTAAGATGGCTGAATTGGCTTGAACGTTGAAACAATCATTGTATGTGTTCTACAGGCTTGCGGTCATCCAAACAAAAAACAACAACAACAATGGCTAGATAATTGGAGCGATCTCGATGTTGTTGTAAGAGGGTACCTCGGGGAAAACGGGACCGACCACCACGGTGTCCCGAATAACGCCTTCAAAGTCTCCCCCCCAAGTGCCGGGAAGAACTCCACACTTCCGCCGTGTTTACAGACCACCACCACCCCCCACCCCCTGCTCACACTCACAGCGCTTCGCTGGGGTTTGAACCGGGTTTCAACCCTCATGTCACTGTGGTTTCAACCGGGTTTAAAACGTAATTAGCTTCAAAGTAGCTTCAAACTGGTTTCACGCAGTGGCTTCAACCTGGCATCAACATGCTTCCAAGGGGTTCAAGCATTTTTTTTCATCGTAAAATCGCTTAACTGCAATGTGCTTAATGGAAGGGCGGTACTGCCGGTAGATGTCACATTGAGGCTTCATGAAGTGATGTCTTTTTAAATGTGCCTTTCCCCAATGCGTGCACACAAGCCTACTGCTGATTGATTTTACAATACATAATGGATTTGTGAAATTATTTAATTGGAAAGCATGTATATGTTGAAGTTGATCGTACTGAAGATTTTTTTTGGCAAGTTGGTTTGCACATGCAAGGAATTTGGTTGGTAGTTGGTGCGTGATAGTAAACAATAGTGCATCTTGCTTTAATTGCATTTTCAAACTCAATTGTATTCAATTCTTATTTATTGTTTGGCATGAATGTTGATAGTAGTTGTAAACATATTTTTTTCCTATCCAATATTCATTTTGAGACGATGAGAAGAGATATGACTAGTTTGGGTGCAGCCTAAACTAGTCATATGTTGAACATAGGAATGGACCAATGGACATGAGTCAACATCGTGCAGCCTAGCCTAGGGTCATCCTCGTAGTCCAAGAACAGTCGCATGATGCTGGGGTCACAGATGGTGGAGCGATGAGCCATGTGGCTCTTGGCGCTCCTCTTCCGCCTCAGCTCGTCGTGGAGAGGGTGGGTGGAAGTCGGATGGGAGTTGGCATTGATATTCTTCGCCCTCGTCCACCTCTCCACCACCACGGCCCAGAATGTCCAGCCCCAGCCCAACCACCAAGCTGGCCTTCCTCAGCAGGGAGTTGACCTTGCTCATCCGCCAAACAGCCAGTAAAGGGGTATAGATGGAGTAGTGGAAAAACAACGTCAAAGACTTTCACCTATTTCACCCCTTTATCTAAGTAAATGAACACTTGATGCTGTGAAACAACATTGAATGTGATATTTTATCAGGATACCAGGATGGCTATCTCATGCTTTCTCATTTCTTTCCATCTTTGAATGATTCAGCCCCTGTGTGTGTATTATAGGATCAGACCTACAGGGCAGCCTTTAATTACTTATGTGAGCAAATGCTATACAATCTTCTGACTGCTGTCTGCTATTTCACTGCAGCCACTCACATTCTTTGCCCTGCTTCAGCAAAACTGTGTGTGTGGTGCTAAGATCGATTAAAACGAACCAACTGAATGAAGTACAGCCCTGATGGAAGAACACATTTTCTTTTGTTTGTGGTTTGAACATGGTGTTTGGTATGTTCTCATTTCTGTCTCATTTTTCAACTTTCAATTAGACTATAGAGAGGGGATTGAGTGGCATCGATTTAGCTCTTCTAACAATTTCATTCATTCACCCATTCCATCTAAAGGCCAACCAATTTGTACTTTCTCATTAAATATAAAGTGATCCATTATGGCTGCCGACGCAGGGGATGTATTTGATTCGACCATTTCTACGAGATGGATCATTGTAACGTGACTCCCCATCCGTGATTGGATATCCATCCTCGTTGTAAGCTAACTTGTGATTGGCCGGAGCGTGCCTCCTGCTCCGCTGCTCGTTGTTTTGTCTGAGTAGCCGTGTTCTCCCAACTCGTGCTAGCTCATGAAGCTCACCTTCTCACGGTGCTCCTCCACAGTCGCCTCCAATCAATGTGAGAATGCGGCCAACACAAAAAAAGTAACGCTTGCCTTAAGTGAAACATTGCTGAATTAACCGCCCCACTTTATGTGCGAGCCGGGTGAGTGGTTTGCTTCCAATAACTATGTCTGTGTTCATAGAAATACATTGAATGAGTGATCTGAGTTCCAGTCCACAACCAGATTTCTGCAGGCAAGGAACCAACAAGCGTTGTTTCCTCCTCACAAACAAACTTTGTCATGATGATATAAGCGCATTTATGAGAATTAATTAATGACTGCCTTTGATATTTTCAAATGACAAGGGTCTACAAAGTGTTCTCATAAATGGAGCTTGAGGACCAATGGTGGAAAGGACATCTTGCTGCTGATATCTACCATGCTCTCCGATACAAAGTAATAAAAGACTAAATCCTGTTTTTTAACCGTCAAGATTGTTACCTCAATCGTAGACACGCTATTGGTAACTGCCATCTCACTCACACTGTTTTAACAGGAGCTCAAATTGCCATCCTACAAAGGACAGTCTCCTCAGTTGAATTTAAGACGATACTTCGCAGACCTCATAGCGGTCGTCAGCAATCGCTTCAGGCTATGTCCAGCCGCCAGACACCTTGCCGTTTACTTGTTGGATCTTTTTATGGACCGCTATGATATCACCGTGCAACAGCTTCACATGGTCTCCTTGTCATGCCTGCTCCTGGCCAGTAAGTCTATTTCAATACATGTCTTTCATCTTTCACCTCGGTGCTTCCTTCAGTCATGCATGCCCCACCCTCAACAGTCAATTGAATATCGAGTCTTTATTGGTTGTGCGTTTGTGTCTTTGTGTTTCACCGCAGGTAAGTTTGAGGAGAGGGAAGACCGGGTGCCCAAGCTGGAGACGCTGAACAGCCTGGGATGCATGAGCTCCATGAACCTGGTGCTCACCAAGCAGGGCCTGCTGCACATGGAGCTGCTCCTGCTGGAGACCTTCCAGTGGAACCTGTATCTCCCCACCGCCGCCCACTTCATCGAGTACTACCTGTCCATCGCCGTGCACGATGGGGACCTCCGTGACGGGTGGCCCATCGGCTGCCTGGACAAAACCAAGCTGTACTTGGCCAAGTATGCAGACTACTTCCTGGAGGTGTCCCTGCAAGGCAAGCAGCTGTCGACAACGCACATTAGAGTGACACAAATATTTAAACAGGAGGTCAATTTATTACATTTTCTCATGACAAATGAGTCTACACTGGAGGGATAATAATGACAACATCTAAATATAGTGGGACTGAATTGTATACCATTACTCTTCACAAGAGTCAAGTCAGTTTAGGTTACACATTAACAGGAGACAAACCTATTTATAATTAGATGTTAGAGGTGCAATAAAAAATAATCCTTTTTCTTGGCCCCTGGGTTATAGATTTCAAGGTTTATTCCCCCCTCAAAGGCTGCAAGCATGCACATGCGGGCTCTGTTCAAACATGCTGGCACACTCCGAAGTATTCCTCCCATCACAACCTACACAGATTTTGCAGACGCCCGGCAAACCTGACAGCTGCACCTTAACCACAGCTGCAGGCTGCTGAAGTCCCCCCGCTTGTGTCGCTCTCCCCTTTTGCAGACCACGTGTTTCTGTGCTTCGCCCCGTCAATGGTGGCCGCCGCCTGCCTGGCGGCCTCCCGCCTCATCCTCCACCTGTCCCCCACCTGGCCCCCCCGCCTGCAACATCTCACGGCCTACACCTGGGACAGCCTGGTGTCCTGCACCGAGAAACTCATGGTGTGAGTGTCTCCGGTCAGACCCACCCTTTTTTTTTGTCCGCACTAACGGTGACACTTTGAGGGAGGGGGGGGGGTGTGGTTAAAGACGGCTTTATAAATGGCCCGACTGCGTCTAGAACCACCGTCCCTGACAACACAGATGAATCTGGTTTTACAAGTGGTGTTAACAGAGGTTAACATGACTGTGCAGCCCATGGACATGGGAAGATTTGCAATTCTTGTCTGTCAATATTTTCTTTCCGTGAAAGCAGTTGCCTCTCCTGACAAGTGATAGATCCCTCTTCAGCATGAACTGTTGACTTATTGAGTGCAAAAGGTTCAAGAGAAGCGGTGCAGTTCTTGTCTCGCTGCGGGATCGTATTTATGACTTGACAGGGAACATGTCTTGCGGTTGTTTTATCCCCAGGGCACATGACGGTGATGTCAAAGAGGCCAACAAGCAGAAGGTCCCTCCTCCCAGCCAGCAGCAGCAGCAGCAGCAGCAGCAGCAGCAGCAACAACACCAGCTGGGTCCAACTCCCAATTACCACACTTCAGGCCAGGCCGCCCCCTTGGCCCAGTACCTCCATCGGCCCATGATGTCCTACCCCCAGCAAGCCCTCCCTCAGGCGGTAGCCCCTGGCCACCTGTCTACCGCCTATCTCAACCAGCCCACTGGCCTGCCGGCTCCCATCGCCCCCCAGCACAGCCACGTCCCCACTGCTCCCACCAACCTGGAGCCAAAGGCTAGCATGTCGAACCGAGCCTACCAGGTTAGCCTGAACTACCCATGTGCTGCTCCCTGCTTTGATAGATGATGGGTGTCTCACAAGCTGGAGGGAGGGAAGGAGAGAGAGAGAGAGATGCAATTTTGGAGTGTTTTGTGAGGTGTGTCTGTGTGTGTGTGTGTGTGTGTGTGTGTGTGTGTGTGAGTGTGTGTGTGTGTGTGTGTGAGTGTGTGTGTGTGTGTGTGTGCGTGTGAGAGATCTGTGCCTCCTGCGTGTGTGCATGTGTGTGTTTGTGATCTGTGCCTCCTACAAGAGATCATGTCGACAGAAGAGGCATAGTTTTTATTTTCCAAAGACTCGTCGGTATGTATACAGCTCTTTGACCCTTAAGTTGTACACAATGTGCAATAGAACTACTTGCTGTATATTTTTTTTTCCGATGGCTTGCAGTGTTTTTCTGTTTGCTTTGTTTTGTTTTTTCTTATATCTTTGAAGAGATTTAGTTATTACTAAGTATTAAAAAAGCAGGGTATGTGTGGGTTTAGTGCCACTATGGCTTCCTATGTTGCCACACGGTTTTGTGAGAGACCCAAAGCACTCCTGTAGCTGTACTTATTTAATCTAAAGCACCTCAGACGTCTTGAATGTAAGCCGTGTTGTTTCACGTTTTTTTTGGTTCTTGTTTTTCTTTACTACTACGGGAAACCGTGAAGGAACAGAAGGGACGAACCTCATTTCGAGCTGTGTTCAACTCCCGACACAGAATTTTTGTTCTTGAACAATGTTACCTTGGATGAACGTGTTCTGGAAATTGGAGAACGTATTCTAGAATGTTAGATCACTATTATTTTTTCTGTGGTTAAGAGGATGGGGCTAATGGGGGAAATAATAAGTAACTCCTGCACACAGAATATAAAAGTATTTTGCCGTGCACGGCTATCATGCAACTTTTAAATAAAATAAAAAACATGACGCGCTAGTAAGGTCTGATGCATTTCATATATAAAATAAACGCGCATTCATTAAAAAGCAGAGAATGCTTACAATTTGTGCATGCACTTATACCCTGTACAGCATTTTTTTTATTTAGTTAACATTTATTTAGTTAACATAACATTCACTTGGGTTGTGTGTGCTGGTGACCCAGATGTCTTCTCGGTCACATTAACGGCCCCCGTGCTGCTGTCTGACCAGCCGGGCCAAGAAGACCCACATGGACAGGATGTGGTTGGGGTAGGGGTGGATGTGGACGGCCAAGGCAAACGAGGTGTCTGGGATCTCTGTGCTGTGGATGCCTGTGTTGTAGACCGTGTCGACCACTGTGTCCATGTCTCGGTAGGGCATACGAAGAGGGAATCCAGTTACCTGATGAACCCCACAAACCAAAGAAATGACTTTTTTAATTTTTAGTACATATTCATATCGGGGCCGACAAGAATTTCAGATCCAAAATCCCACGATGACCAATGATTGAAAAGCCGTAGTGTCCGACGCAATCATTCTCACCCATGAACTCACATCACATCACGCGACGAGTCGTCGATAAGACGATAATAAAATAAGTAACACTGGTCAGTGGATAGCTAACAAAACCAGCCGGCTCTCAATACAACTACGGTTACCTTGTAGTGAGTCATGGTTTCCAGAACCTTCTCTGCGACTGTTGGGACACCGTGGGAGGACCGGGCTCTCTCCAGGTGCTCCAGGACTTCTCTGAGCATGGCCGGGCAGTGGCGGTCCCATCGCGTGATGCGAGGGAGTCTCCACTCCATTATGGTGCTCTTCAGCCTGACTTCCACCCTTGGACAGAGGATACATACGCAGTGTGTATCTGCTTGTTATGAATCAGCAAAAAGGGTGATTTGTTAAATTTGTTTTGTAATTGAGAACACCGTTGTGCTCTCAGCTGAAACATCCATAAAATGATATTGATGCGATGTGATATTTCTGATTTGTGACCTCTAGACCTACCTTCTTTGTAGTTCATGTACCAATTCCATTTCAACAGGCCGGTAGTTCACCTGAAATGGCTACAGCAGATGCATTTTCACAGGCAGGCAGGCAGGCAGGCAGATAAAATGTTCAGACTCGGCTTTAAATGGTTTACCAATCCAGATGTTGCAGTCCGAGAACCCCTGGGGAATAAAGCCTTCCAAGAGCCCGTGTCTGACAAGTTAAAGTTGACGACTGACGTCAGCGCTGAGCATTGGACATTGAACCACACCTGAAACACGTCCATCAGTATTACTTTGGATCCCTGTCATCATGCTAGATGTGCTAAACGGAGGATGGACCTGAGCAGCTACTCTTACATTGTGGCCGTTCACAAGGCCGTCCACTGTCTGCAGAGGGCAACGCATGTCACATTTCTCATAGTGCTTTCCATCCCTGGGGTTCCAAACCAGGTATGTGTCACTTTCTTTGGTGAGAATCCACGTCGTCTCTCCCTGCAGAATGGACTTTGCTTTTACTTTGCACAGAAATAAAGACAAAAATATGGTGTTTCTGGTCGAAGCTTTGTGTGGGCCAGTCCTAAGTATAGTACAGAAGTGATAATCAGCGTAATGCCAGTGTAGAAGTCTACCTCAAGGACAGATCTCCCCAGGAGCAGCCACGCCTCCGCTTGCTGGTAGTGGAAGAGGTTACACAGGAGGACAGCCAGGCTAATATGGTTGCCCACTGCTAGCTCCAGGCACTGCTGTAGGATCATCACACAGACCCAACACAGATCAGTGGTCTTAAAGGTAAACCCAACAACAGAGTGGGTACCTTCAGGAAAAAATGTTGAGGTCCACGCATAATGTTGGTCAAAGCATATTTGGGAAAAAACGCGTAACTGTTTATTCTGGTGAATTCTGTGTGTACCTCTGATGAGAACCACACATCCCTGCAGTTTCCAACATCAGAGGGCGACGGCACAGTAGGAATCAGGGACACGAACGTTGCCAGTACATCCTAGTTTATACAATCCAAATACAATCAACAAGATAGCTTAGTCATCCATTCTCAAGGAAGAACATCTAATTTGTTCAACGTAAACCTCCAGAAGCTATTTCCAGCCGTGTGTGCTTTTCTGATACATTCTTTCCTCAGCCCTCACTAAAGCAGTTTCGCTGCTGGGCGACGGGTCCTGCAGTACTTCTTCTGGGGGAGGAAGTGGTCCAAAGAACCTGGTGGCCAGGACCAGGCTGCCGTCAGAGTTGAAAACAGTGGCCCTCACTCTTCGCCGCCCCCCACTGGCAGCTCTGCACTGGCGCTCAAACTCACAGGCCTGCTTCAGCAGCCCCTCCTCCTCATCACTGGGGAACTGCAGACGGCCTTGACAATAAGCATTCAACTAAACGGACATAGATATCATTGTTATTATTATTATTATGGATTACTTATAAGGGATATGATGTCTGCGTTGTACCCACCAACCACTGTGACCTCTGGTCCTCATCCTGCACAAACGAAGAAGTATTTTGCATAACAAAACGCTCAGAACTGGTTAGATCTATGCATTCGTCCATCAATAGAAACCTACTCTGGCTGTCAGGTCAGTTGCTTTGGAGACAGGTGGATCCAGAGTTATGAAGACTTCCAGGGAGCTCTCCTCTGTTCTAACTGCCTGGCCATTGAAAATACCCTCCTCCGACCAGGTGTAGCCCAGCAGAAATGGAGGCTGGCTAATGGGTAATGACTCACACACCTTAAAACAATTTGAAGACAAATTGGTCCTTCTGTCCACCAGTGGTCTGGCCTGACATAATCTGTGTGTGTGTGTGTGTGTGTGTGTGTGTGTGTGTGTGTGTGACCTCACCGTGGACTGCTGCAGCAGTGTTTGGAAAGGTATGGTGACAGAGCCAAGCCATTGTCTGCCTGAAAAGACCTGTGCTGCACAGCCTCTCAGCACACGACTCTGTAATTCACAGAGAGTCCCGCAGGTGAAGAGCAGAGCGAGAGAGGGGAAGAAAGTAATTGGGGAAATGACTACCAAGAACAAAGTCAGGAATAGCAATAATCTCTGGTTATTTCCGTGGTTGTTTCTGGTGCTTGAAATGTGAGCCCGCTCTGGTCAACTACCAGAAAAACCTAAGAAAACTGCATCATTTGGCCCTAATAAGAAACAGAAATTTTATAAGCTGCTTTCCAAAGCTGCTTTCCATTTCCTTTTCAATGGATAGCACGTAAGCAGTTCATAAAAGCTAAAGATACCTCAGCACGTTGAAAGGAAATGTCGTCAAATATATTTATGACGATATCATTTTCTGCATTAGAAAGCCCTTCCAGGCTGTAGTCCCCTCCTTTGGCCCTGCAATTACACAGGATATCATGATATATGAGCTTGCCTCTGCTTTGTGGAAAACACTATTGTACACAACAAGTAAAAGGTGTAATATTACTTAAAGTCAAAGGTAAAGTCCTCCTTCCAGTGTGGATTAGGCCCCTGCTTGACAAGACTCTTATACGTGAGCCCTTGAAACCTGACCTCAAAGAATGGCTGAACATGGGCCTGTAAATAAAATGACAATGAGAGACACTGTATATGTTACATGAACGACAGTAACATTTCATGAAAAAGAACATGTCCAATGAAAATGAACACTGCTGCATCATAAAATCCCTGACAAACGCGCCTGTGGTCATTGTGTTTTTCAACCCAGCACAGGCTCTTTGTGAGCACAGGCTCACAAAGCACTGGCTCTGTGTCAGATGAACAGTGAGCAAACAAATATTTACCTGGGGAACCTCTACCTCTGGCAAGAAGGCTGCCATGTTGTGGGTTGCGGGCTGCCAGCAGCAGAAGACACCTCGGTCACAAACCACTCTGCTGAACCACAGGAACACAAGCCACTCAAGCAACATGCCTTCTGGCTGCAGAATATAGACACGTTCACCAAAGTGAAATGGGAGTCCGTACTCGCGGGGTGTTTTCTGTCGGACAGGCAGCCCCCTGGCACCGCCAACAGTCAGCCTGACCTTAAGGCATCCGTCAGAGAGCTCGGAGCTTGGAACCCGCTCCGTCGGCTTTGTCCTTGAGGGGTTTAGCGGACGCGGTGCCCTGAAGATGCCCCAGCTGGACTCCCTGTCGGGGATGGAGGAGCGAGTTTGTTATCGCGCACAACAATACAGATGGTTTCAAACCGACAACAACAACAACACACCAAGCTCACTTTGCTGCATCTGCCTCCTGGTGCTCGTGGACAATGTCGGAGAGCTTGTATTTTCTCCTGACGTCACAAATCCTTCTCTTTGCTAAATCTATGGTCTTGCATAATGAAACAAAACAACGGATGGTTACTTTCCAAGTTATGGAAATAGCCAGTGTGATCTGAATGTATGATTTGCACGGGAACAAACGGCACACCTTCTCAATCAGTTTGACACTGCGTAGTTTGTGACTTGTGATTGGGTCCTCATCCTCCTCCTCCAAGAACAGTGAAGAAGAACGAGAAGCCGCAGAGCCCTCCTAAGTAGCACCAGAACATGAGACACTCGTACGTTCACACACAGAAATGGGAATCACAAGCTGTAACGATGTGATGAAACCGGGGTAATAGGCCCCCCCCCCCCCCCAGAAAAAAAAAGAAATAGGGGGGGGGGGTGGTAAGGAAGGGGAGGGCAAACGCAGAGTCTTTGATTTCCCTGTCGTGCAGCGGGACAGCCCTGGGCGGAGCGGTGCGACAGCTCCTGGCCTTCAGCAGGGCGAACCGCCGGGACCCGTTGAGGTCCCCCTCAGCGGTGAGGAGGTCAGACTCCTCCTCGCAGGCGCGCAGGCGAAAGCATCCCATTTCTCCCTCTCCTCGCCGCTCGCAAGCTTCCTGCACTCCAAACAAATATAGCGTGGTGCACGTAGTATCTGGTGCTCCCACATTGCTTCCTGTTATACGTGGGGATATTTGTGGAGCCAGCAAGGGGATGCAGCCCTGAATGACCACAAGACAAAGCCCACGTGGGGAAAACACGAGGTGGCCGATTGTTGGTAAATGTCAGGAGCCACACTCACCCTCAGGAGTCCTTGGATTGCAGTGTTTGCTGGATGGTTGGGATCGTAGTTTATGCCCTTGAGCCTGCCCGGTAACTTTTCATTTGTCTGGCTATTCAATACGCCGCAAGCATGGGAACTGAATATTAATACAAACACAGCATAAAATAAATCGAATTGGATGGTAATTCTGTGTAGACATTGAAACTTACATCTGGATCAATTCATGGCATTGAAGTATGGGTGTCTTTGATTGCATAGTTATAAAGCACATAACATAACTCTATAAAAACACCAAGATAACCAACACATTGGCTATGAATTTCGCCATGACAACATGCCCATCTGAGGGGCCCATCACACTGTATATGCTGTATAAGAAACACAACAACTATTTTATTATGTAGAGAGAGAGAGAGAGAGAGAGAGAGAGAGAGAGAGAGAGAGAGAGAGAGAGAGAGAGAGAGAGAGAGATAGAGAG
>JAOPUI010000038.1:826488-837971 GCA_027123135.1 Urophycis floridana
TCCTTTCTCCCTTCCTCTTCACCCTCTACACCTCAGACTTCAGCTATTGCACTGAGTCCTGCCACCTTCAGAAGTTTACTGATGACTCTGCAATAGTTGGCTGTATTGAGGGGGGTGAGTATAGGACTGTTGTGGGCAACTTTTATTGCGCATAACGCTTGTGGATTCGACAGCTACCTAGTTTTAAAGGGTACATTGGAAGAGAACGCATCGCCAACAAAACATTCTCATGACAGGTTGTAAAATCCTCAGTTTTGAGGAACCTGATTATCAACTATTATTCCTACCCATGCGTCTTAACGCCATGAATGCCGCAACGATTAAATTGCTCCGTTTACCCGGGGGTTGAATGCATCGGTCGGTGTATCTCCACCTAATTAAGGCTCTCTCGCTGTCTAGAATGTTGAAGTATTCAACCTTGTGTTTGCCCGAAAAAAGGCAGGAGAAAAACTCTTCAGATTCTGAGCTAATTTTGGTAGGTTGTCTCTCTGTGCAAACATCCGCCAACGACTGTTGAGACACAATTTAGCCACTTGTCTCTTGACAGGATTCGCTTCAATTTGGTGCGCGTCTAACAGAATACCCTGATTTTAATGAAAGTCCCTGATGTATTTTTCTCGGGTTTCCTGATCCGTCGCATCAGGCGGGTACCCCGATGCTTCCTGTTTACCTTTTAGAAAACTGCGGCTGACAAACACTGAGTCGCCACTTTTGTCAAAGTGCCACACTTCTGTGATTTTTACCACTCTGTACCCTAGCTCGAGGGCCTTGTTACACTTGAGCTTGACCCACACCCCAGTCAACGCTCTGGCTTCATCGTCGTGTCTACAGAGACCCTCTTGGTTGTTGGTGTCAGCACGGGTCAACCCCCTTCCCCTAGGCAAGAGGTCAAAGGTCAGACCTGTCAAAAAGTTTGACGAAAGGTGGATACATCCTCGCTCTGTTGTGCTTGTGAGCGCATTTTCCGCTCAGAGTTTTCCACACAAGCAGTTGGACTAAATAAATCCATAACAAATGTCCCCCCCCCCTTGCAAATCGAACTGTAAACAAACATACCTTATCTCTTGTATCGTTCCCAAATGATTTTTTGCCAAGAACCAACCGTGTTCGCCACTTTCCAATTTCTCCGATCCCTTTTGCTAATATTGCATGGCATATTTCTCATGTGTTCATTTTAAAATGCACTCAATTGTCTGTAATTGTTTGCACAAGCAAGTGTGCAGATGTAACATGTTAGACATTACCTCTTTCTGCAGAGCAGTAGTGGCATCTGGCGTTGGGCGGTTGCTCTGGTGGACTTCACAGCGCTCAAACAGGTTCTGTGCCAACACATGTTCTCTCCCGAAAAGGGGGGGATGTGTGAATGTGAGCCCAGCCAGGTTCAGGTCAAGCTGCCACATTGCTGCATCACATTGCCGGGGCAGGTTTGGGGCCATTGTGGAGGGCTGTGTGGAGGTAAGGGCACAGAATTTTGGTTGCAAGTAGGTTAACGTGACAATGTCACATTATTATTATCGAAATGATATTGTGGTTGGACTTATTCAGAATCAGAATCAAGTTTATTGCCAAGTAGGTTTGCACCTACAAGGAATTTGACTTGGTGCAATTGGTGCAAAGAAAAACAGTATTAAAATATAAGTACTGTTTTTCTTTGCACCAATTGCACCAAGTCATGTTAACCTACTGGCAACCAAAAATGTGTGAATCCATGATGTATACACTACTAAGTAATACATTGTTTGATTACACAGTTTACATAGCTTGTATATTAATATATGCACCCTATTAATATCAAGTGCCACTAACTTAAGAGACAATAACTCCCTCTGTTCCATCGTTGGAAATAGTTATAAACAAAGAAGAAGACTTCCTGATGAAGCTCCTAACCTCTGTGTACACAGTGCTGAGGCCAGGACAGTGACCAGCTGGAGGGTGCTTTGCTTTAAGGCAGCAGCTCCCCTGCACCGGGTCAGGCAGAGAGTTCAGGCAGCCACTCTGGTCAAACCAACGCTCTCCCTGTAACAACCAGAGGCAGACTCATTCACTCATGTACTTACATACATACATATTACGTTTTTCACCTTAACGGGACAAAATACTTGGCTCCACACCTATTCTGTATTATTGGGTTGTTGATTACCTTAAAAAAATGGATCACACTACTCTGAAACCATTTTCAATGTAATGGTTTTGAGAGATTACCATGATTGACTCAGATGCTTTGTATTCAGAATGTTGCAGAGTACTCTGCACTGTGCTTATTTTAGATATTGCATAATCATGTTTTATAACCAGAAACCAGAAATGACCGCCTGGCTGCTCGTTTTTTTTTTATTAAACATTTTTCAAGCAATATGTCATGACCAACTCTTGGTTCATTATAGTCTAGGGATGCAATGTACTTTTATTAAAATGGGTTTTATTAGTGTTTGACCTTGTCTTGTTCTATGAGTCGGTTGGACATTTTGTTGATGATCCACCATGGAACCTGAGGCCTGTCCTGCACATAAAGTCCTTCATCTTCTACACAGCGCAGCTTCAGATTGGCTTGTGTGAGCCGTTCTTGGGGCACTGTAAAAAAAAGAGAAGTATCTAATAGTCAATATGCTTAGAAGATTCAAATATATACAAATATACTAAACATTCATGGTAGCTTTTCTGGTAGTATGGAATATATTAACCAAGTTAAAACTAGTACAATCATTGGGTTTTCCATGTAAAGCATGAAATAACTGTGGAAAGAAACAGATGCCCACTCATAAATACCTCCCTGGGTTACCCAAGGTGCACCCCCAGGTTCACCCCATGTTATCTTTAAGGTGCCTGCTTACATGCTTAGAGGTGGTCAGAACAGACATGGGGAGGATGGGCTGACTATATGATATGTGGTGATGGGTTCCGGCAGTCAAGGAAGGAAGGACCATTTCTGTATGGTATGGAATGTTTAAGGTGATGACATCATGTTTGGAAAACAGGACAAAAAGGGGCACACGGGGGATGTGCGGCAGTCACTTTGCAAACCGACTCAGGCTTTGTGTTGCTTCGCTGCAAGCGATAATAAAGTCTTGATCATTCAAACTGCGGCCTCCCAGAACCCTCTTACTTTTGTTAAGATATGTGCTTTAGCCACCACACGCGTCCTACCACATCCACGCTGTATATCAACCGTAACGTTTGCCTTACCAGCTGAAAGGCTTGGCACGAAAACCTGGCTTTGCCGTCGTCGGCTTTGGATAATTTCTCCAGGGATGAGAGGGTCAGTGGCACTCTCCTCAATATTAATTACAGTGCAATTTTCACTCTGTCAAGAAAAAATAAAATATATATACTGTACATTAATGTATATAATAGATGATGATGTATCTAAAAATTCACATTGCATGCAGAAAGATGATGAATCCTCTCGTGCCTCTTTGTTTTGATGTTCTTCATTTTCTTTTTCCAACTCATCAAATGTCTGACAGAAGAATTCCAATGATTTATCCCCCGCAGTCCTTGACATCTGAAAATGCTATAATTTGCAACATAATATACATACATAATGCATAATCACAATTTAAAGAGCACAGGCGGGAAAAGACAGCCACAGTCAATCACAGGAATGGAATTTCAAAGAACATCGAGGCTATCGGACTTCAGAGGATTTGGTATGAACTGATTTGACCAAGGTATTCAGAGCCCATCTTTACCACTGTTACCTTTTCCTCCAGCCGTCTATGAAGAACTCCTTCTATCCTGCTGCTGCAACTACTGTGAGGTTTCATGAACTCTGTTTAAATAAACAAGACCCACTTTCATCCAACGACAGATTAACAACATAATTGCATTTTAAATTATGCAATTATGCGGAAGGTTCAGTATTACGTGTCTTCTGGGGATCTTGCTCCTCGACACACGTGTTTTGGGTTGCTTTCTTTTCGCTCGCCATCTTGACCAGGACTGAATTAATCTAGCTATCACTACGTGTCTGCAAATCCCCCACAATTAGATAAAAAGTAGTCAATAGTGGACAATAGTCCTTTTGTCGTACAATCTCAAATGTAATGGAAATGACGGGTAAAATAAATCATCAATCAATCATAGAACCGTTGGTTGCCCAGTGCACTTGATTCACTTGGTCATCTTTAAACGGCCGCTCTGTTGTTTTCATGTCCTGGTTCAAAACAAAATACAAACAAATAAAAAAGAGGCAGCGAGGCTAAATATTCATTTCTGTTACTCCGGCGTTGCTTTTTGATTGGCTGTCCTCACAGCCCGCATCCAATCAGCTTCTGCCTGCTATGGAAGAAGTAATAAATGCAAGATGGCTCCTCATATAAAAACAGTCTTCGGGGTTTCCTTCAGCGTGCGACAAAATTACTCTTTACATCTTATTAGGTTAAAGTATCTATCCGCAAGTATTTCTGAAGGTTAACCCCAGCTACCGTTTGGTATGTGTATAGTATTTGTCGATATCGTGTGAAAGAAGATATCGGAAGAAACGAGGGGGACACGTTTGAAGCCATGAAACGCTACTGAAGTAGATGCACGGTTCAGGTGTCGGAGGAGCACAGCCCGTGTTGGCTACAGCTAGCGTGTCACTTCACCAAGTAGCCCAGACCACACACACAGCACAAGACCCGGTCCAAAGTTCTGCTAAGCTCTTGGATGTCGCACATGAGAGGCGGTAGCTACACTATCTGACCATGGCCGTATCGAGGTAAGATAACTTGGTACTTGGTTGACTTGGTATTGTGCTCGTGTTGCTAACTTGGCTAACTAGCCTAGCTGACTAGCCATTGCCGGTTAGCTTCGGATTGGGCTGAGGATGGGCAGGCCGGGCGGACTACGGCCTGCTAACTCCCTGTGTGTCATATAAAGTCTCTCATTGACTCAGATCACAGTTTTTAAAGTCCGTATCTGTTAAATGTTTGTCCCTCTGGACTGCACGTCTAAATCAACACAGTGAACAACGTGGAACACATTTCTGTACTTTTAACTCATGGCCACCTGCTAGTGGTACAACATTGGGAAATCCATTTCTTTCTCCATTATTTAGCACTTGTTGTTTAACATTTGTTTTCTGTCCATATTAAACGAGCCTGCTGCTTATCTGAACACCATATGTACTTGCATGTTGGGATGCAAATGAGTGTTTTCTTTTGGAGGTGATGAAGTTGTTTTGGGGATGCCTAACCTGTATGTTCGCTCTGAATGCATTTAAACGGAAAACAAGAAACGAACGAGAAAGTGAAAATGTGTTTGACATTAATTCCCTTCCCAGTTTATTTGTTGGGCTGGTTGAAAGTGTAATGGTGGGTCGAGTAGAAACTTGGGCCACTAGTCTTAACTTAAGGTCCTCTCATACATTATTCTGTTAAGGACCCTAGTGAGTGTTTAACTTGTAGAATAACTTGCCCCAATAGTAAGGCATTCACACAAAACGTGTGATTGTGTCTTGTGTTGAATGCAACTATTTATGTATTTATATATTTAATGGCATGCTAATAAGCAACTTCCCTCAGGGATTATTAAAGTACTTCTGTCTGTTTGTGTGTTGTAATAGTAGTAATTGACCCAAGGCAATCTTTCTCACCTGAATCCATCAACACTGCTAACAAAATAATGGAACTGACATATAACATGACTTCTTATCCTCTTGTTTCTAGACTTGACCGCTTATTCATCTTGCTGGACACCGGGACAACACCAGTAACCAGGAAAGCAGCGGCCCAGCAGCTTGGAGATGTGGTCAAACTCCACCCACATGAGCTCAACAATCTCCTATCAAAGGTCTGTGGAGTGGGATGCATGTGCCTGGACACGACCATTCCGCGAGATGCTATCTACCATTGTCACCATTGACGGCTGACCCACCCTGTTAGTTTTAGTTCAACACTGCTTCATTGCTGTTCTTTGACAAAAGAGAGGCTGCACAAATGCTCAAACTACACATATTCAGCACATCAACGCAGCATGCAAATCGCCCCCCAACTGTTGTGCTGTGGATTGCAAGGCAGTGTTTCTCTATTGCTGGATTCATTTTAGCAACTCGCCCATTAGAAGCATGTAATGAGTACTATAAAATACATGGCCAACACAAGTGTAACTAAACTTTTTTTCTTTTTCAGGTTTTGAACTATTTGAGGAGCCCCAACTGGGACACGCGCATTGCAGCAGGACAGGCAGTGGAAGCTGTGGTGAAGAACATCCCAGAATGGGACCCGGCCCCTAAGCCTAAAAAAGGTAAGCCAATTGAGCTCAGTCCAGTCAATCACAGCAACTGGTGCGGCAGCAGTAGGTAGAGCGGGTGGACAGAGCATATCATCCACCAACCATAGGGCCAGCGGTTCGATCCCCTTGATCCCCCTCCTCCAACTGTCTACATGTCGAACCCCACAAATGTACTGATTGTAAGTCTCTTTGGACAAAAGCGACTGCTAAATGCCCCTTTACCATTACCTTGCTTTGCCACTTCAATGTAATACACTTCCCATGCACGCCTCCGATATCATTTTGTGTTGGGATTGTTTTGAAGCTATGATGTTTTCTCGATTGGTAAAAGCATTTTGTGTTGAATTCACAATTTCTGTGGATGATGGAAGTTGCCATGGTTACCATTTCTTCCAGCATTCTTTCTTCCAGCATACCTGAGTGTTTAGGTAGAATTTATGACGCTTTGCACCAAACTGTCATCATGTATAGCGCTCAATGAACAAGTGTGTGATCTTGAAAAATAAGTGTTGGAAATTGCATTACTTTTTTTTCAGATTTTTTGTCTGTATATATGAATGTAGTGTTCCTTGTATGGCATTGATGAGATGGTTTCTTCTTCAATTCTTAATTAGGCTTATAAAGGCAGTTTAACACGAATTACTACCCTGTTTTATTTGAATAATGTATACCTCTGTACTTTGACAACAATTTGGCAATGAGGTGTGGCCCTGGTCATTCCTGATTCATGTTTACTGTTTAAAACACGTGTGAAGCTGAGGCAATGTGGTCACTAGTTACCATTTGACAACAAGAGCATGTGTGTCACCCTCCTTAACTATTACCAAAACCTGCCTCCACTGCAGTGGATGCTGACAAGGCCTTAATTAAACCATTTGTATGTAGCCTACATTGTGCTTTAGCCACTTAGCCGCTTTGTTTGCACTCTCACAGAGTGTTGTGAAGAGCTGTCTCCCGAAGAGTCCTCATGTGACCGGCTGAGTTTCTACCACTTTGACATCTCGCGTCTTCTGAAGCACGGGGCGTCGCTGCTCGGGTCTGCGGGGGCCGAGTTTGAGCTTCAGGATGACAAGTCCGGTAAGATTGCCCCCCCCATCCCCTCCGCACAGTGACCCATTCAGCCGAGTGCATTGACTATACAGTTGGCTGCAGAAAGCGAAAGCACTTGATTACACTCGATTGCACACGCAATGAAGTTGTTTACCTCTTGTGGTCCTTGTGTTGAATCAGAATTGAGTTTCAGTTTCAAAAGTGGAAGCAGACGCGTTCAAACCTTGCATTTCACTTTTACCTTTTTTTTTTTTTTTTTTTAGTTTCATATCCCTACTACCACTCACCACGACCCGTGTTGCCGTTTCTGGGCCCCCCTGGCTCTCCGCCCTCTTTGACCCCTGCCTCCCTTGTCCCCCACAGGGGAAGTGGACCCTAAGGAGCGGCTGGCACGCCAGCGGAAGCTCCTGCAGAGGAAGCTGGGCCTGGATATGGGCGCGGCCATCGGCATGGACACGCAGGACCTGTTCAACGACGAGGACCTCGACTACTCTCAGCCCACAGCCAGGGCGGCTGCCGGCTCCAGCTCCTACAACCACGCCGTGAGTCACCTGCTGGGGCTGGGACTGAAATGCACTCGCAGCCAGGAAGCGTCCACAGCAGGGACCGCTGGGTCTGAAATAGATCTTGTGCTGGACTTCTTCTTCATGTGGTTAAAAATACTTTTAGTTTTTGTTTTGCAAAGATTATATTTAGCTTTTTTTTTTTTTTTTTTTTTTTCACCTGGTGATTTTCACCGGTGGTCCGCACTCTGAAATAAGCCAGGAAGTCCCAAAATACTCTTGGATACGGTGGAAAAGGTCTATCTTGGAAGCAGCTGCTGTCAGTACTTTTGTCAGCAGTTCAGTGCTCCTCGGTAGGCTGATATTGAGGCAGAATTCACGGGCTGATGAATCTGGTAGTGTGAAGCCAGTTCTGATGAGCCAGGCAGGGGTTACTGTACTCGTGCTCACACCCTGAATGAAGGGAAGGCAAATGGAAAGTTGATTTGTGCACAAACAGGATGAATCTGACCACTTTGCGTGCACACTAGGTATTTGCATGCTTGCATTTCAGCTGCACCCTCTGTGGCTTTACACTGTTGGGGGCCTATTGTAACCACAACTTACAAGAAATGGGTGCAGGTGTAGGTGGGACATTAATGCACAGGGTATTGGGGTTAAACAGTTTTATTTGTGAGGAAAACCAACATGGGCACTGAGCAGTAAATCCTGTTGGGTTCACACTGGTTATCAGTGCTTTTGAGAGCTGAGGTGTTGCTGCATGATTCTCATGGTCCAGGCGATCTGTTTGGATTACAAACTTTGAGATGGTGTCCGAGATTCTAAGAATGATCCCATTTGTAATGGCGTCTTGCATTGCATGTAGTATGTTTGGAACACACTGTACTTTGAAGTAACCAATTGTTCAGTAAACCTATTAAAGTTGACTGAAATTTTCCCCCACGTTTGCGTTCTCAGCCCATGCAGGCAGCAGAGTTGATTGACTCCGAATTCAGGCCAGGCATGAGCAATCGACAGCGGAATAAGGCTAAGAGGATAGCAAAGCTAGTAGCAAAGCAACGATCCAGAGACATGGATCCAAATGAGAAAAGGTATGTTTGACTTCCGTGGAGCAGTGCACCATCCTTTTGTGTCCTATTGTGTGTTTTTCTTCTTAGCATGTCACACAATAGGCTATGTCATTGACTTGCCAACAGAATGAACGAATATCCTCCTCTCTTAGCAACGACAGCATTGAGGGCGAACCTGAGGAGAAGCGAAGAAAAACATCGAATGTGGTCATCGACCAATCGGCATCAGACGTTAAAGTCGTACTTGACAACGTCCGGGATACCTCCAGCAGCCTTGAGGAGGTAAAGGACGTCTTCTGCACTAAGTTGGATGAATCCCCTCTGGCATGTTACCCTTGAGTAAATCAAACCTCAGAGCGGAGGTGCAACTATAGCTTACAGCGGAGAGGGGAGTCTTGAACGTGTACTCATTTGTCTTTGCTCACAGACACAGGAGTGGCCCTTGGAAAGCTTCTGTGAGGAACTCTGCAACGACCTCTTCAACCCCTCCTGGGAGGTAAACAACTTCCTTCACCCACTGGATGGTTTATGCCGTTCAGTTTACCACTATATCTTCTATACCCCCCCCCCCTCCAGAAAATAAACCTCCCTTTCTGCTCCATTGTTTAATTCACACTCCTCTGATGGAGATGGCACTGCGTGCGCCCATTTGGTTAACAGCCAAGATGGATTCACCGAACGAATCGCAGAGCCAATTATGCAATGCAAAAAGGGACAGCGTTTTGCACAAAGTACTTGGCACCTTATGCAAAGTTGTGGTGGTCACGGGTGAACAGGTGTCATTCATTTCGAACCTCATTTGAATGCAATTCAAAACCGAGGTCATCGTCGGGTCGAAAGTGGCCGGCCGCGGTGCGACTCGAACCCGTTGCTTCTCGACACTGGAAAGGGGCGGAGTCTCATGGGTGACGGGACGCATCACCGCGCCGTTTGGTTGCAGGTTCGACACGGCGCCGGCACGGGTCTTAGAGAAATCCTCAAGTTCCACGGCCGCGGCGGAGGCAAGCTGGTGGGCAGCACTGCGGAGCAGGTACGGCAACCTTTTTTATGCGGCACTTTTCAGTTTTTTGGGGGTGGGGGGTTTGGTCGTTTTTGTCCCTCGCCCTCGTATCACACCGCGTGACGAGTCGATGCCGTCTGTGTGGCGTTTCCAGATGACGCGTCAGCACCAGGAGTGGCTGGACGACCTTGTGATCCGACTGCTCTGCATCTTCGCCCTGGACCGCTTCGGGGACTTTGTGTCTGACGAGGTGAGCATCTCTGCCCGGCGACAGGGGCATTGGCACCCGCCAAATATGCATAGGCTTTGTAATTATCTAACCCTCGTCACCTGTCAAATAACTGAGTGCACTAACTTGGCCTGCCGTCTGTCCCCCCCAGGTGGTGGCCCCCGTGAGGGAGACGTGTGCCCAGGCGCTGGGAGTGGCCTTGCGTCACATGACCGAGAGCGGCGTCACCATGACTGTGGACATCCTGCTGAAGCTCCTGACGGAGGCCCAGTGGGAGGTCCGGCACGGAGGCCTGCTGGGGATCAAGTACGCCCTGGCGGTCCGACAGGTACCGTGTGCAGTGGAAGCCAGGGAGGGGGAAGAGGGACTCACCCCCCCACCGCCTGCCTCCCCATTGGCTGACGCTGTGTTGATCATAAGGAACCCTTGAGCTGTACCTCCCCATAAATCCCTTCCATATTAAACATTTCATGATTACATTTTCAGGGAAAACCAAAACCCTAAAATCACTTTATATGAAAAGTTAAGTAGCGGGGGACTTACTAGTGCTATGGATTGATCCTGGTCCAATCTCTACTTAAACGCATAAGATGGATTAGATGGAAATGTACTCTGATTGCCTGCATGAATTCCCTGTTATTGGCCGTTTGGGGTTACCTGGTAACCCAGTTTACTAAATCATAAAGTGTATATAAAGTTAACTATTAAAAAAAAAAAAAACTATAGGGGATATCAGATTGTTGCATACCGTGTAAAAGCTTTAAAAAACGTGATCTAATTATTAAACTCGTGAAAAAAAAACCCTATTCAAGCTCAAAAACACACTTGAATGCATCAAGAACCAAACAAGGAGGCACATAAACTAAAGCAGCATGACCATAATGAACATAAATTACATTAACTGCAAGTCTTCATGGTGATGAAGCTCAAACCCAGGGTCACTGGCCTGCACACTATCTACAGTAGGGCACTAAACCAGTCTGGAACACAAACTACTCAACACCACTTCCTTGGTGGAGGGCTGCCAAGGAAGGTATCGTATTGAAGGCACGCTAGCTTAAACGGGGGTGCCGGCTTTCCATTTCAATAAGTTATTGTTTGCATGCATTTCCTCCTCGTGCTGAGCCTGTGTCCCCCCCCCCCCGTCCCAGGACCTGATCCCAGTCCTGTTGCCCCGGGTGCTGCCCGCCATCACGGAGGGCCTGCAGGACCTGGACGACGACGTCAGGGCGGTGGCCGCCGCGGCCCTCATCCCCGTGGTGGACGGCCTGGTGCAACTGCTGCCCCACAAGGTCAGGCCCCCGCGGCACCGGTCTCGGGGGGGGGCCGGGCGCCCGCGGGCGGGGGGCGGGGGGGGGGTGGGGGGGGTGGTGTTGGTGGTGGTGGTGGTGGTTGTAGGGTGGGTACTCTTGCTGGCT
>JAOPUI010000038.1:841643-854043 GCA_027123135.1 Urophycis floridana
CATGGTGGCTGTATGGTACGCTGTGAAGCAGTATATGCCTTTCAGGCTCTCGCGGGCCACATAGAATGACGTGGCGGGCCGGATTTGGCCCGCGGGCCTTGAGTTTGACACATGTGCCCTAGCCGTATGGGCAGGCGAGCCGCGGCCAGCTCTGCTCTTTCACTGTGGCGCTCCGGGGGGGGGGGGGGGGTGGTTTATTTTTTAATACCGTGACATCGTCACGTCAGCCCATGCCTGACTGCCCTCTCCGAAAGCCCCGCGGCGCTCGTCTCTTCTCTCACGCACCTCGGTCGTCATCTATTCTCCATTAGCCATCCTCGCGCGTCTCCCTGTTCGCCGGGGCGCGACGCTAACGGCTGCGCTGTGTGTGCTGTGTGTGCGGCGCAGGTGTGGATGGAGCTGCTCCGCCGCGCGCACCAGCAGTTTGTGGTGGCAGCCAGCTGTCCGTGGATGGGCGCCTGGCTCTGCCTCATGATGCAGGCCTCCCACATCCCCATCGACCTCAACATGCTCCTGGAGGTCAAGTCCCGCTCCAAGCAGGTACCGCTGGCCTCAAGGCCTCCGACGTTTACAATGTGGCCTTTCTTTTTTTATTTTTTATTTTATTTTTAATAGATGCATTTCTGGTTCCCGTGAGCCATCGTTTATGCCTCAATGTTGTGCTGGGGGAGTTTGTTCTTGGCCGAATGATTTGAATGTCTCAATGTTGTGTCTCCAGGACAAGGCTGGCATCAAGGCCCGTCAAGGAGGACTCCCCCAGGTGAAGGAGACGGTGCAGGAGTACATAGCGGGGGCGGAGACGGTCACGGAGGACCAGGCCACCCGGGACTACGTGGTGGTGCGCGCTCGCCTCATGGCGGCCAAGTGAGTTTCCGCTCGGTTTGGTTTCCTTTCCCTGCATCGACGAGGGAAGTGTTTGGGAGTCCCGAGGCAGGTTTTTCAACCTCTGGCTTCATTGCCAGTGGAGTTCTTTTGCAGCCCCGCCAGCGTTCTCTCAGACGGCAGTTTGGTGCCGAGCCGTAGTCTGTGTAGGCGACTGATTTTGTTTTCTCTTCTCTCCACTCCTTTACTTCTCTCCACTTAACCCCCCCCCCTTTGTTTCTACTTCACTTCCTTCTCTACTCAACCTTTCTCCGCTCCTCTCTCAATTTGCCCCCTTTCTACCAAACCCTCTCCCCTGTCGCGACGTACTTCGCCTCCGACTCCTCGCTCTTCCCTCCGTCCTCTTCTCCCGCCTCACCCCTCTCTCTCTACGGCCACCGAAATGTCAACCCTGCTGCTGCTGCTGCTGCTGCTGCTGCCTTCCCTGGCCGTGGCAGACTGCTGGCGGCCCTGTGCCGGTGCATCTGCGACCCGCAGCTCAACGCCGCCTCCCAGGAAGTCCGGCCGGCCGAGTCCCTGGGCCAGCTGCTGCTCTTCCACCTCAACACCAAGTCGGCGCTGCAGCGCATCGCCGTGGCCCTGGTGCTGTGTGAGTGGGCCACGCTGCAGAAGGTGCGTGCGTGTGTGTGTGTGTGTGTGTGTGTGTGTACCGCTTGGCCTGGTTTTGGGGTTTTGGGGGTTTTGGTTTTGGGTTGGCGTGCTTTGAGCGGAACGACGGGTTAGATAACCGACGGGCCATTAGTCAGCGTTTCCCCTTCATCCTCTCTCTCTCTCTGGACAGCTCTGTGGTATTGGCTGCAGCACAACTATTTGACTCTTGAAGTGTTTGTTTGGAAATAGTGGGTTTTAGCTACCAGTGTGAAGCCACAGTATTGGTCGACCTTGGAATTTTTGTTCAGAGGCAAAACACTTGAGTAAACACTTTACCGAATAAAGCACTTTCCTTCCCACTTGTTGATCAAACTTTGGAGATGTAAATCCCATAGGGCTGAACGTGACCACAGAGTGACGGCCCGCCCTTAACCACTCCTGCCCCGCGCTGTCCCCCAGGAGTGTCAGGTGGTCTCGGTCATGGTGCAGCCTCGCCTGCTGGCCATCCTGTCGGAGCAGCTGTACTACGACGAGATCGCCATCCCCTTCACGCGCATGCAGAACGAGTGCAAGCAGCTCATCGCCATGCTGGCCGACGCCCACATCGACGTGCCGGACCGCAGCAACTGCAGCGTGTTCACCATCGACCAGGCCAACGAGCTGGTGAGGCCCACAGACAGACAGACACACACACACACACACACACACGTTCAGTCGACAGACTAACGCTGTACCCAGCTAAGTGTTCTGCCCAAGGTGCTCCAAGGTGAACGAAAAATTCCGGCCTCTCTTCCCCCCCCCCCCCCTCTCCGTTACCTAGGTAACCAGCATCTTCTCTGAGTCCACGGCGGGGCTCTGCGCCAGGCAGCCGGCGCTCTGGCAGCCGCTGGACGGCAAGCGGCAGCAGGCGCACGCCACCGTGCAGGAGACCAGCGGCGAGTGGCAGCGGCTGCACCTGCGCGTGCACCTGTTCACGGCGTGCGCCGCCGTCAACCTGCGGGCGCTGCCCGACAAGCTGAACCCGCTGGTGCGGCCGCTGATGGAGGGCGTGAAGCGCGAGGAGAACCCGCTGGTGCAGGGCTACGCCGCCTCCTTCCTGGCCCGGCTGCTGCAGCAGTGCGCCGGCCGCGCCCCCTGCCCCAACACCAAGATCGTCCGGAACCTCTGCGCCTCGGCGTGCGCCGACCCGGCCGTCACGCCGGCATCCGCCTGCCCCGTGCCGCCGCCACCGCCGGAGGCCGCCAGAGGTGACCCCTCCCCCCCCCCTTTCCCACCACATCCAGATTCAGCGGTAGCCATTCCAGCGGGGGGTGGGTAGGGGGTAAACGATGGCAGCCCGTTGTGTGTTGCTGCCCGGGCTGCTTTGACATTGTCAAGGCCCGTCGTGGCCTTTGCCCCTCCCCCTCCCGTGTCGCAGGCAGTCATAGCTTGAAAGTCCGGATTCCTGACATGTTTTGGTTCCAACCAGCCTGGCGATGAGCCATCCGATTCCAGTCATTGGTATTAAAATGATCCACATGATTGACATGACTGGCACACCAGTGAGGAATTTTTGGAAATGGGCCACAGAGACGAACGGGAACTAATGGGCGTGCCTGACGTCCAGCTCAAGCTATCACGTACTCACGGTTGTGCCTTTTTCCCCCCACCTGGTTGACTCCTAGTCGGTGGCTCGGAGAAAGACTGCATGCACCACAACGTCAACAAGACCCGCGGCATCATCACCTTGTATCGCCACCAGAGGGCAGCGTTTGCCATCACCAGCAAGAGGGGTCCGGCCCCCAAAATCTCCAAGACCTCCCTGGATTTTCCACCAGGCGGTGCACTCGGCGCAGATAATGACGAGGTAAGAAGACTGAGATCGGGGAAGAAGCACTTTCTTCCATTTTATCGACTAAATAGGGCTGTTCGTTCATGCAATTTTTTTGCTTTTACCTTCAGAGTAAAAGACCATGCCTGATCCAGCGGCGAGGGGCGGAGTTCTCACTGACCACCATCGCCAGACACTTTGGCTCGGAGCTCACTGGCTCTCTGCCGTACCTGTGGGAGAACATGGTGGGGCCTCTGCGGACTGCGGTGGATGACAATCAAGGCATAGGTACTTTGAAAATGAATTCAGACAGTTTGGTCGGGGGGGCGTTCAATCACCCTCAGCCCCAAAGCGTCTCTAGGGCTGGTCTGACCTTCTTTAAAGCAAGATGTGCAAATGCCAATACCTTGTCCCTCCTCCTCCTCCTCACTACAAAGCACTTTGGTTAATGGTGTCTACTGAATGATGTAATTATTACAAATCATAGGAGACCACAGGCCAGTGAATTACCGACTCGTATGGGTGACGGGTTTATTAAACCTGTTCATCTCGACCCCGTGTCTCGTCTGCATGTGCTGCCAGATGTGCAAGCTCAGCTGAAGCGGGGCGACGCCGTCGCTCAGGAGCTGATCAACTCCCTGC
The DNA here is from genome assembly GCA_027123135.1 of Urophycis floridana. Classification (NCBI taxonomy): domain Eukaryota; kingdom Metazoa; phylum Chordata; class Actinopteri; order Gadiformes; family Phycidae; genus Urophycis; species Urophycis floridana. Next base: position 845,569 of record JAOPUI010000038.1, read on the forward strand.
AAATCCTGGAGGTCACGGCCAGCGCCATGTCTGCAGAACTCAAACCCCTGGTAAGGCTGCTGTCAAATGCTCGCCCCGGACACAAACAGGCTAAAGCCATTGGGTTTAGAAGAAAACTCCGAAAGAAAAGTGGAGTTTGAAGTAGCAGGCCCCCACGGTGCAATTTGGGACAGAATAGTGCAGAAAAGTGCTCCATCATATGGGCACCATATTTGAAACCCCGCCCCCCCCCAGTCTCTCTGTTAACGGAGCGTGTCTCCTGTCGGGTCCCTGTAGCTGCTGGAGCACCTGCCCCACCTCTTCAGCTGCCTGCAGCACCCATACACGGCCGTGCGCCACATGGCGGCGCGCTGCGTGGGCGTGCTGGCCAAGATGTCCACGCTGGAGACCATGAACCTGTTCCTGGAGCGCGTGCTGCCCTGGCTGGCCGCCATCGAGGACTGCACCAAGCAGGAGGGCTCCATCGAGGCCCTGGCCTGTATCCTTCTTCACGCCTCGACCCGCCGACTAGCTTGGGCATTTCAAAACGTGTCAAAAGTGGGAACTTCCGACGCTTCGAGCCAAATTCAAGTCCGGCCGTTTCTGTGCGCTGTCGTGGGGGGGTTGTTTTTAGATTGGGTCGGCGCCACGTGTCCAGAGGTGAGAACTCCCGTGACGTTCTTTAGGGAGAACGCCTCACACGCTTTTCATTACTGAACGAGAAGGAGCCAAGCTGCGCATGCTAATGCAGTTGCCCGTAAGCCCTCTTCGCCACCATCGTGTGTGTGTGTGTTTGCGTGTGCCCATTGCAGTCTGTTGCGATCACCTTGCCGTCTCCATATGTGCTATAGTTAGTGCAACAATACACGCGTGTGAGGAAGGAGTGCGTGTTGGAGGAGGTGTGTTGTCCTTGACGGCCCGTCCCTCCAGGCATCATGGAGCAGCTGGAGGTGGACATCGTGCCGTACATCGTGCTGCTGGTGGTGCCCGTGTTGGGCCGCATGAGTGACCCCAACGACGGCATCCGCTTCATGGCCACGCAGTGCTTCGCCACGCTCATCCGCCTGCTGCCCCTGGAGGTAGGACGCCGCCGCTCGTCTCCAGTGCCGTTCTGACGCCGTCGCCCGTAGACCGGTGGTTCCCAAGTGGTCCGGCTTCTGGACCCACCGCCACCCCCTCAATGACAAAGCCGCGGCCCAAAGCGAGGAAAATGTTCAACTTCTCAAATGTATTTAACATAACATAACACTCCAGTAACTGTACTGTTAAATTATTCAGTCACTTATTCAGGCAGTAAAAAAATAGACGGCACTCATTGCTGCATTAAAAATTCTGCTTAAAAATAAAGGCAGGACAAAGGCCCGCGACCCACCATTTGAGAACCACTGGGATATTCTTTTTTTTTTGCGTTGGTATATTCTGTAGTTGTCTAATGTCTTTTCTTTGCCTCTCTCAGGCAGGCATACCGGACCCTCCAGCCATGTCGGCAGACCTGATTCGCCAGAAGGCCCGAGAACGCCACTTCCTGGAGCAGCTGCTGGACAGCAGAAAGCTGGAGAACTACGACATCCCCGTGCCCATCAAGGCGGAGCTCCGCAAGTACCAGCAGGTAGGCCCTGCGACGTGGGCCCCGCCCCCCATCCCCAGTGGGCCTCGCCCTCTCAGGCCGCCGTCACGCTATGGAAAGTCTGTGCCCCCTTCCATACCTAAAGAGATTGTTCCCCACGCCAGCTCATAAATGATTTATACACTTCCTCTGGTTAATGGCTGGCCTAATAGACGGCGCATGCTGACGGCAGCTGACTGCATGGGAGATTACAGCACATGAAGGGAGGTTTGGCTGCGCCCGCTCCACGCCTTTTTCTTTTTTTTTTTTTTTGAGGGATACGAAGAGGGCCGGGCTCGGCGAGCCATCTGTCTCCCCAATGGAGCCGTGCAGCTGTTTCGGTTAAAACCGCTGGACCCGTCGTCCCGGCCTCCCCCCCCCCCCCCCGTAGCGACGTAATGTCTGGCGAGGTTTATGGCGCGTGGAGACGCAGCCGCCTGATGCAAGCACATTCTCCCAGCCGCGCGGTGCCTCGTATACGTTTTTAGAGTGTGGGGCGGGCGGGGGGGGAGCGACGATGCGGTAAACTGCATAGTGCGCCATAATGTGGAACGTCTCGAGAACCCGCAAGGCCACGCCTTGCTGCTCTTTGTTAATCCGTGCTCGTCTTAACACCTCCGCATCAGCCTCCTCCTCCTCCTCCTCAAACCTCCTGCAGACAAGGGGTCAGCTCCTTTCACCATCACATGGGATTACTCGTTGCTGATTAATCACAGCCCTCGGGTAACGGCGAACCAGACCAGATCTGACTGTGTGACCGTTCATTCTGGGACTCCTCCGGTATGCGCGAGTTCCCCCGTCATATTTATTATGCCGTACGCAAGCTGGCATGCCAGCAGCCTCGCTAACTGCTACATCCTGATTCGTTGTCTTGTCACAGCCTCGCTGGGTCTATTGAGACTAGTCAGTGATGCACTACTTTGTGCAGTGGTGCGAAACGCATTTCCTCAACATGTAAAAGTAAATGTGTTGTTTCGCCGCCGAATCCTTCCCTGCTTTTACTGCCAGAACGCCGGTCCTAGAACCCGCTCCTATCTCTGTGTAAACCGCAAGGTTCGATGGAACATTGGAGACCACAGCGTGCGCCCTTTACCCCAAAGACCTACCAACCTCTGACCTTTACTTTTCCAGGACGGAGTGAACTGGCTGTCCTTCCTGAACAAATATAAGCTGCACGGGATCCTGTGTGACGACATGGGCCTGGGCAAGACCCTGCAGTCCATCTGCATTCTGGCCGGGGACCACTACCTCAGGTAGGACACCACGCCCACGTTTTCGTTGGCTTGGCAGAGGGGCATTTGAGCGTTGCCAGATGACAGATCTTCAAGTTGGCTCTGTGTATGTAATGCATGCACTCTGACTGCTCGACCGCACAAAACCCGACTTAAAAAGTACCAAAGCACTTCTGGTGACGTTGGATAATGGCGTCCTGCTGACATGCGTCGGTACCCCGGGTCATTCCTGCAGGGCGCAGGAGTACGCCAAGACCAAGGCGCCGGACTGCAGCCCCCTGCCCTCCCTGGTGGTGTGCCCGCCCACGCTGACGGGCCACTGGGTGGACGAGGTGAGCAAGTTCTGTCCCAAGGAGTACCTGAGTCCCCTGCACTACACGGGGCCGCCGCTGGAGCGAGTCAGGTACCGTCAGAGCCCCCCCCCTCCCCGTCACCCTTCAGTCATCAGTGGATGAACATCAACCGTGGAAGGTCCTGGAGGCCTCATGCACCTGTTCCCCCTCCTCCCCAGGTTGCAACATCAAGTGAAGAAACACAACCTCATCGTGGCCTCGTACGACGTTGTGAGGAACGACATCGACTTCTTTAAGTAGGCGACTCCCATCGGTCGTCACCGATTTTTTTTTTTTTGTTTTTTTTTTTTTTTGGGTTTGGCAGTGATCGCCGTTTGTCGCACAATTCAGCCGTTTCATTTTTTTCCCGCCTTTCTTTCTTCAGAAACATCAAATTCAATTATTGCATCCTCGACGAGGGTCACGTGATCAAGAACGGGAAGACGAAACTGTCGAAGGCCATCAAGCAGCTGGCCGCCAACTTCAGAGTCATCCTGTCCGGAACGCCCATCCAGGTAACGCAGCCCGCAGAAACGATGCGCGCCTTCCCTGTTGTTCAACCCTGTTCATACGCCCGTCCTATCAACACGCCTGCGTAGGGTTGAGCGTTGTGTTGTGTTGTTTGCCGCCGCCCCCCCCAGAACAACGTGCTGGAGCTGTGGTCGCTGTTTGACTTCCTGATGCCCGGCTTCCTGGGCACGGAGCGGCAGTTCGCCGCACGCTACGGCAAGCCCATCCTGGCCAGCCGCGACGCCAAGAGCTCCTCCCGGGAGCAGGAGGCGGGTAAGAGATACGCCGCCCCGGGGCCGGAGTCGCTCTTTGGATAAAACGATCGTCTGAGCCTCCGACTCCTTTATCCTTGGACGCGCCGCCGCCGCCAGATAGCGGTCACCTTGGGCTCCCCGGGGAAAGGGGGCCATCAAATGCCGTGATCCGTCAAACGTAATTGCACAAAAGGTGCGCCAATCGCTCGGGTGATTTGCAGCCCGTTGCATCATTCGGAGCCAATCAAAAGCGCCGCTCGAACCCGTGTTTCACCAGACCGCGTGCCGACACCCCCCCCCCGGAGGCCGACTGTTCATTCTGGTTACCGGACATGCATGGTGATGTGACGGTTGCCGCCGCGATTTAAGGCCTTCACCGCCCTCTCCGCCCTCAGGTGTGCTGGCCATGGAGGCCCTCCACAGACAGGTGCTGCCCTTCCTGCTCAGGAGGATGAAGGAGGACGTCCTGCAGGATCTGCCTCCCAAAATCATTCAGGACTACTACTGTAACCTCAGCCCCCTGCAGGTACGTCTGTCGTTAGGGGTTCACCTGAACCCAGCACAACATCCAACTCCCCCCCCCCTCCCCACTTAGCCTCATTCTCTTGTATGTTGTACATCTTAGCACTTTGTAATTGCTCTTTGTAACTTGGCACTTAGCCGGAGATGTTGTATACCAGCAATGGTTAACCTAGCAATTGAAATGCTTGACACTTGTTCGGGTCACTTTCTTACTGTATTAACAGCAATGAAGTGTTTCGCCGTCTTCTGACAAATGTACTTATTGTAAGTGGCTTTGGATAAAAGCGTCTGCTAAATGTAATTGTAGTGGCGCCCCCCCTGTCCACCTTGCTGCGTGCAGACACTGGTCGTTTGTTGGCGCGTTTATTCAGCTTGGGGTAATTCATCACTTCAGATCTTTCATACTCGTACATTTTTTTTTTTTTTTTTTTAGTTGTGGATTAGGCCAACTTGAATATGGCTTTCATGTTGCCTTTTGAAATGGCTTTTCGTATTTAAGTAATTTCCCTCCAAGGAAAACGGAATGCTTTTGCGACGCTTCGCGCTGCCATTACCGCCGAGGAAGCGCTCCCCCCGAGTCGCGGAAATTCGAGTGGCGGTGGAATGTGTTGACGGTCGTCCTCCCCCTCGCGCCCGCAGGTTCAGCTGTACGAGGACTTCGCCAAGTCTCGGGCCAAGGTGGGCGTGGAGGACACCATCTCCATGGCCTCGCAGGAGGAGGAGGAGGAGGAGAAGAAGCCCAAGCTGAAGGCCACGGGCCACGTGTTCCAGGTACACGTCGGCACGTTTCCATCCTGCCGTTTGTCGCCTCGTGTTTTTGACCGCCGAGGGCGTTTCACAGGACGTCTCTGCAGCGACCGAAGGCCGTGTTGAATGGCTTTGTCTCTACTGTGGTCTCTCGTAACTATTTGACTATTTGCTGGTGGGCGGTGGGTATTTGTGGCGTTCTCTTCAGCGTGGTGAGCATTGCATCATTGTGTGTGTGTGTGTGTGTGTGTGTGTGTGGTGCAGGCTCTGCAGTACTTGAGGAAGCTGTGTAACCACCCCGGGCTGGTCCTGACGCCCCAGCACCCCGAGTACAGGCGCATCTCGGAGCAGCTGGCCGCGCAGAACTCCAGCCTGCGGGACATCCAGCACGCCCCCAAACTCTCGGCCCTCAAGCAGGTACGTCCCTGAACCGGCACCGCAACCCGGGGGCCGGACCGCTCACGCCAACAAGAAACCCGCCCATCCGCCCCGACCGCATTGTCTATTGGCGTCTGCCTCACGGTGCCACGTCTTGCTAACGACACGCCGCTCCTTCCCCAGCTGCTGCTGGACTGCGGCCTGGGCGGCGCCGGCGGCGCCGAGGGCGGCACCGAGTCGGTGGTGGCCCAGCACCGCGTGCTCATCTTCTGCCAGCTGAAGAGCATGCTGGACATGGTGGAGCAGGACCTGCTGAAGCCCAAGCTGCCCACCGTCACCTACCTGAGGCTGGACGGCAGCGTGCCGGCGGGCCAGAGGCACTCCATCGTCTCCAGGTACGTCTGGCAACCACCAGAGAGGCCCGGGGTTTGAGGGAGGGGGTTGTAGGGTTTCTCTCTGTTCTCGAGTGGGCCGAGATGACGAACGCCGCTTTAAAGCTGCAGTAGTTGCGCATTAGCCGCGTTAAGTTGCGTATTAATAATGCACACACAGCTTGGTATTGCCGTAATCCATAAGCCGGGCTCTGCAGTGCTTCCTCTTGTTACCGCGGTAATCCATAAACCTATTGCCGCTTTGAATGCATAGCAGGGAACCATGAAGGAACACGTTGTCAGCCTTCAGAGGAAGTTATTAAAGCCAGGTTGGGTAATTTGTTGAAAACCAGCCGGCGCTAGATTTTGGAGTTCCAGCCCAAAAAGCCCCCCCCCTCTCCCCTCCACTGGCCCCCCTCTGAAGCTACTTCCCAGAACATGTGATTAGCACGCTAGTGGTAGCAATAGGTCTGCCTAGCCTTCTGGAAGCCTTTGGTCATGTGACGAGTGCGCGGGCAGAGTGTGTTTAGGTAGGTCGGTAGACACTGGTAGGTCATCCAATCATGTGATTCTGCCTGAATTAGGAAGTCTGCCTGTTTTTTTGTGTATTTTTTAAAATTGTAATGTTCTGTAATGTGCTTTTAAGTGTTGAAGGGAGTCTGTGCAGTCCAGTCTGGTGGCTTCTGCACATCCTCTCATGAACACGTGCTGCTCTCACAACCCCGACCAGTTTGGTTTTCACTTCCTGTCAGGGTTGTGCGTCCTTTGAATGAGATGGCATTTGTCTTGAGGTCACATTCAAATCCATTGACGCCGATAACTCACTCCACCAGTCACATGACTCGTCAGGCTGACATAGAAATCCCCTTTTCTCTCTCTCTCTCTCTCACGCACTCACACACATTGTCTCTCTCTCTCATTGGTTCTCCACTCCCCCCCCCCGGCCGCAGGTTCAACAACGACCCGTCCATCGACGTGCTGCTGCTCACCACCCACGTGGGCGGTCTGGGACTCAACCTGACGGGCGCCGACACCGTGGTGTTCGTGGAGCACGACTGGAACCCCATGAGGGACCTGCAGGCGATGGACCGGGCCCACAGGATAGGACAGGTGACCCCGTCTGCCCGTCTGTCTGCCTGTGTGTCTGTGGTGTGCGGGTGCCTTCCTAGATTTGTTTACGCAGGGTTTTTCCATGACGCCGTCAGTCGTGAATGTCGTGCGGTCTTTTCGCTGCCTAAAGGGGAGGCTTAAGCAGGTGCCAGCTTTTTTTTTTTTTTTTTTTTGCAAACTCCAGCTCTCTGGCCAGCAGGAGAGCACAGGTTATGATTGAGCTCACTGCAGGCGCGCTTATAGTCATCGCTAGCCCACGCGCACGCCGCCCTTACATTGTTGGTTCCCGTGCTGACGTTGTGTGTGTGTGTGTGTGTGTGTGTGTGTGTTGCGTGCCCCAGAAACGCGTGGTGAACGTGTACCGGCTGATCACGCGCGGCACCCTGGAGGAGAAGATCATGGGCCTGCAGAAGTTCAAGATGGGCATCGCCAACACGGTCATCAGCCAGGAGAACTCCAGCCTGCAGAGCATGGGCACGGACCAGCTGCTCAACCTCTTCACCCTGGATAAGGTCATTCATTCATTCATGCACACATTCATTAATTTGTTTCTGGGAGTCATTCATTTATTTGTTAACAGTAGATTCCGGAAGCTCGACGCTGTTGCTTTTAAAATGAATTCTGGTCACTTGTCACGAGGGCGTAGAGAGCACCCAGTTCAGCATCCTGTAGGCCGTGTGTTGTTGATCCAGGGATGTTTCCACACACACATCGCTGTGGGGGGGAAGAGAGCCCTGGCTGACTGTGTGTGTGTGTGTGTGTGGTGCAGGACAACAAGGGGGAGAAGGGCGAGACGTCGGCGGCGGGCGCAGTGAAGACCTCCATGAAGACGGTGCTGGACGGGCTGGGCGAGCTGTGGGACCAGCAGCAGTACGACACGGAGTACAACCTGGACAGCTTCATGCACTCCCTGCAGTAGCAGCCGCACCCCCTCCCCCTCTCTCTCTCTCTCTCTCTCCCCCTCCGTCTCCCTCCCCCTCTCTCCACCTGTGACCGACAAAAACCCCACCACCGCCCCCCCCCTCCCCGGTACCTCAGGAACAACACCGGACTTTAAACCCACGTGCTCCTGGATGCCTGGACCAGAACCTCACCTCACACACACTCTCACACACACTCTCGCACACGCACGCACACGCACACAGTCTCACATACTCTCACACACGCACACAGTCTCTCACTCGCACACACACACACACGAGTAAGGACTCAAAACGAATAGGAAATGGGGCCGTTGGACGTTGGAACACGTTTCAATGTGGCCCGCCTGCTCTGGTCTCTCTAGCGCACACACACACACACACACACAGGCACTGTTGATGTAGTAGATATTTCTGTGGTGGCGTCGCCGAGCCAGTACCCAACAGTGTTAACCAGCTTCTAATCTCACCTCGGGGGCACGGCGGGGGGGGGGGCCCAGCACTTGAGGCCGGT
>JAOPUI010000038.1:922388-933351 GCA_027123135.1 Urophycis floridana
TGTGTGTGTGTGTGTGTGTGTGTGTGTGTGTGTGTGTGTGTGTGTGTGTGTGTGTGTGTGTGTGTGTGTGTCAAAGCTCCACCTCCATAAAGTTCTCAGTTGGTTGTTTTTTTTTTTCCCTCTCTCCCCTCCCGGCCCTGACTCGGCAGAAACCTGAAGTGTCATGGCTGCTGCCGCCCTGTGGTGCCGTGGCTTCCTGTCCTCCGGCTGTCTTGACATTGAGATACTGGCAGTGGATGCTGAAAATAATGCACCCGAGGTGGGGGTGGGGTTGGGAGGAGCATCTTGGGCTCGCGGCACCGTGCCAGCGGCCCGCTCCACCCTAAATCTAGACTTCCATAAACACGGACGGAGTTGAAGGATTTAAGCCCCCGGGCGACTGGCGTGCGTACATTCTTAAGGAGGAGAGCGGAACGCCGTACGCACATCAAGCCAGGGATACAGCGCAAGGCTAATGGACCGTGTGCGGGCCAATCAGATGTAAGCGTAATGTGGCATCAAGGACAATCAGATGGGGAGGAGGGGGGGGGGGTGCGGTTGCCATAGACACACGTTACAACACTGCAGCAGAATATAGTGGGCAGTCGACTGAAAGACCATGATAGGTCCCCCTAGGTGGGTAGGGTGGGGGTCGGGGAGTCAGAAGACTGAGTCACTGTCATGGCCCTTCCTCTCCCTGACTAGGCCAAGCAGAACAACATGCATCACTCACTAGTGGGAGAAGTCGCAAACATTAGCAAAAAAAAACCCCGAACAAAACCTGACCAGTCCCGCGCGCACGCACACACACACACACACACACACACACACACACACACACACACACACACACACACACCATCACCATGCCTTAAACCGGGCCTCCCGACCCTGTCTGACCACCATCACCTCCACCACCACCACCCTCACCCTCACCCCCAGGCGGGTGAGACCAGTGGAGTGGGTCGGGCGGGTGGTGGATGTACTTACAAACAGGGCATTCGTCCCCGAGGTCACACTGTAGGGCATGCCGGCCAGGCGGGCCGCAAATGTATACTCATTCAAATCATCCTTCAACAAACTGAGAAGCAGGCAGGTCATGTTGCAGTGCTGGGGGTCTGTGTAGAGGTAGCGACTGATGATGGGGAGGGGGAGGGTGGAGAGACAGGGGGAGAGGGAGAATTACAAAACAAGACAAACAAACGAGGAGATGGGTGGAGGAAGGTATGGCTGATGAGGAGACACAGAGGCGATGCAGGATGGACCACGGGTGTAAAGGGAGTATGGATATGCAGCCTTTCTGACCGGCGCCGACATGCCTGAACTCAACCAATAACCCTGACTGAAACCTCTGGGTTCTAGCGCCCAGGGGGGACAGATGTGACAGATGTGCAGGCAGGGCCAACCACTGGACGACACACACGCCGCGCGAGACCACTTCAAGGGCCGCGAGAACGCGCCTAAAATGGCGCCCGTTGAAACAAAACGAAATGAAACCATTTGTTCGACACAGACAAAAGGAGCCCAACGTCGGTTGAGAGGCCAGCATGAAGAAGAGGAGGATGAAGCGAGGGGGTGAATAATAAAATAAATAAATAAATAAATAAATAAATAAATAAAAGGTTTGGACGAACAACGGTGGAGATGCAGCCTCAATACTTACATACATCCCATAGATGGTGTTCTGGAGGTCATAGTTCAGGCCGGCGAGCTCGGCTGCATATGCATACTCGTTGAGGGAGTCCTTGAGGAGCTCCAGGTATAAATAGGCCATGTTACAATGCAAGGGGTCCACGTACGCAAAGGGGCTGTAGGGAGAACGGCAGCAGGTGAGTCAGCCGTAGACACAGCGTGGCGAAACCACACACACAGCGCAATCCGTGGGCAGAACGCAGATTCTGTATGCGGCGCGTCAAGCGTGTGTCAAGGGACAAGGGTTACTTAGTTCCTTGTGGGCTTTTAACGTTACCCGAGGATTTCATCAATAGTCCACAACAACAAATGTTGATATGTGCAGAGGTCAAGCAAAAGACATTAGACTTAAGAAAGAAAGTACTTTTTTTTTTGTTAAAGTCGTAGTGATGTATCACAGTTTGACCAGCTCGTAGTTTAGAATGACCTGGACATCGGTATATGTGTATCGGTTGGTATAAATGGACGTAAACTGCCTTGTTCTGGTTACTGGGCCTTTATCTTGATGTGGGTTGAAGGACAGATTCATAACATATGTGGACCCATTATGGTAATCCCTGTGTTCTCCCATGACATCAGATATAGCCCACGGGTTCCATGCTAAGTTGTGCAGACTTACCTGAAGAACTCAAAGTTCAGGCAGGCCTTGGGCAGGAAGAACTTATCATCCTGTTTAAACCACACCTTGCTCATCGCAGTGTCCTAAAAACACAGACACACACCAAAACAACATTAACATGCAAGAATTACCCATGTTGGCGCAATATTATCACAAAAAAATAGATGTTAACACATCGGCCGGCAGCCTTCTGCGTAGTTTGAGAATTCAAGGGTTGATGTTGTCCAGAAAACAGTTTCCAAGGAGTCTTAGAACTCATCAGGGGTGCTTCGCAGTTAAAAGCCACGTGTGGAAACCAGTGAACCCATTCTGAATTTAAAGTGACGACAGCGGCGAAACCTCACAACCTCCATTACCATATCAAAAAAGGCCCCAGAGCACAGATGCTCCCTGGGAATTGCGGTTTGTTTATACATTTCCTTGTTAACGAGGAGTGACACCGCTTTGATGCAGTTAGTAGGTGTGGCGTTGCGGCGGGCTGCTTGCCTTGATTAAATTGGGGACGGGTGGGGGGTCCTTCTCTAGCGGGTAGATCTCAAAGCTGGTGGGGATGAACTCGTTCTTCATGGGCAACTTGAACTTGCCGTTGACGTCCGCACTCGCCCATTTCTGTCGAGGGAGAGAGAGAGAGAGAGAGAGCGAGAGAGAGAGAGAGAGAGCGAGAGGCCATCAGAAAATAAACCCGAAAGGAAGAGTTGTTTGGGGGAACCCGTAGAGACTGTAGCTTTGAATACAAAGCCGACCAAGTAATTTGACTCTCGACTCCTCCTCGACTCCCCGTCTTCAGAGTCTATAATGGGCTGGAACCGGGTTCCAGGGTACATGAGATAGTCTTGTGTGATCCCCCCCCCCCCCCATACCCATGGACCTGTTGACCTCCACCTCACCTGCAGGACCTCCTCAGCGATGGCTTCCTGTTTGTACTGAGTGCCGTACCACTCCTCCTGCCTATCCGTCTGGCCCTCGAAAGACTTGGAGACCACCGCCACCCTGGGGGAGAAAGAGAGAGAGAGAGAGAGGATGGGGGTCACGTTACATAAACACCAAGACGGTCTCTTAAGCGCTCACGTTTCAATCGTTGAGACTTTTAAGGGAGCTAGCGTATCGCGGGGAAAGCGATCCTGCTATAAATATTCCGGAGGACGGAGAGAGATCTGGAGACGGCTAATGCGCGGCGGGCCCTTAATGCGCAGGCTATGTTTAGCGGGACGGTGCCCTTGGCGGTGTGGGGAATCCTCCATCGATTGTCCCGGGGTCGCCGAACGCCAAACGGCAAGGGTCTGATCAATCACAGAGGAGGAGGAGGAGGAGGAGGAGGAGGGCACTTATGATCCGTAATGATCACCGCCTGCGTGACCGGGGTTCTGCCCATGAGGCCTTTGAAGCAGAATGGAGGAAAAAGCGCGCAGAGAGTGCAGGGAGGGGAATGGAAACGGCGGCTCTAAACACAACGGGTTGGAACGGTGGCCAAGCACACTACATCTTACGAAACAATTCTGGACAAAACCAAGAAAAGGAAAAAAGCTGTTACCTGCATAAAATTGCTACATGTCAGCACAAACAATAAAGTAACTACATAAAAATGGGTTGTTGGCAAAAATAGGGCAATTGGACGATGATTTATGTATTTCAATATCCTCCAGATAGCACTGCACGCTTATATTTGTGAGTACACAAGTAGAAGATTAGAAAGGCAATCCATTTCAGAATACCAACACTACGCCCATTAGAATGCCTTACAATTTCCATTTCGCGGGCGCACACACAGACGCACACACTATTGAATCTCTACAAGGTGCCAAACGTTCACTCTGAAAGCAGAAAATTTAAAAGCTTTTTTTTTCTCCACAGAGACATCGCAATGATACCGCATCGTGTCAGATGGGCCAAGAGAGGCAGAACAGCACATCTTATCAAAAAAGGCAAGATGTTGTGGAGTTACTCTGCTACAACCATGGTAGGTCCAACACACACACACACACACACACACACACACACACACACACAAAATATGGCTTAAAAAATAGATTAACATTTTGTGTGTCTTTGAAGAAAGATCAGGAGCAGCCCAGAAGGGGAAACCGTCACGTTGCTCAGGAGAACAACATTTCAATGTTAATTCTGTAGTTGCGCTCACCCCTTTCTGGTCCTAACTTGTTTATCGACACATTTTCACATATCTACTGCACGTGGGCAGTAGAGCGGCTTAACACAAGACATTAAAAAAAATAAATAAAAAAATAGGCGGAGAGCTTAAGAAGAGCAAATCCCTTCGGCAAAAGCGTTCAAGGTTTAGCATTTTGAAAAACTATTTGAATGACTCAACGTTTTGTTATAAAACTCAAGTCTTTTTCTTATAAATAATATAAATAACATATATAAATAATATAAATAACAACAACCCCTTTGTCGAGCATATCTCAGCCCTGGATTTTGATTCCGTGTCTTCCCTGCGGTTGTATGGCGGAGCCATCCCATAACGGTCAAGGAGCCAGCGTGAAACCCACCTGACGTGCTCCGGTCTCAGCTTGTCCAGCACCATCTCGATCAGGTCGGGCCGGAACTCATCCAGCAGGTATTCTGCAGCCAAGGTCTCCTCCAGGGGGTAGTACTGGAAGGAGACATACACGCTCCTTCAGAAGATGGCTTCCTATTGGATCGACGATGATGAGTCCAAGTTGTGTTTAAAAAAGGTCCAATGACAAAAAGATATATATATATATATATATACACATGTTGTTGTTTGGATCTCCATTGCCCTACAACTCTTTCCTGTGCCGGAGTTGCATAGAATAAACTTTAACGCTGCGGTATTTAATTTGAGTATGTGCCCGACTGTGAAGCACTTTCATTAAGACGGTATATAAATAAAGCAGCTCTCATTATTCGGCTGTGCATTTCCGCTGATCTAATTCTATTAATTTAATGACAGCTAAGAGGAGGAAAAATAAGAGCGCTGGGGATAATCGTCTCCACAGTGTGTAGGTTCCAGACAACATTTGGAGCTATTTCTGCAACGCAATTAAAACGTTGTTTTTTTTCGCGGGTGAAGGTGGGGACAATGACTAGTCACCCCCGTGGTGGTGGTGATGGTGATGGTGGTGGTGGTGGTGATGGTGATGGTGGTGGTGGTGCCACATCACCCAGCTCTAGAGCCTCATGCCAGACACACTGATGGGACTTTGGTGGGGGGGGGTAAGGTTCTAATTTTGGCTTCCCCTCCTGCTTCACATGCGATGTCATGTCTGGGACCAGCAGATCCGACCCGGCCTGACCCGACCCAGCGTGCTGAAGCTGCGTCGCCACGGTGATTCCATGGCAACAGAGGAACCTACGTGCAGCAGGCCGGCGACTTTGGACGTGTATCCACGGGGCCGCTCCTTGTCCTTGAACCGGAAGGCCACTTTGTTCAAGTCCTGCAGAGAGGGGGGTGGAGAGACTCACTGTGACCACGGTCTTCAATGCCAAAACAACAGCTTCATCTTTGCCAACTGGTGTGCAAGAAACGTTTAAAAAGGTCTCTCAAATTGAACCACTCTTTCTCGCATTCGTGAAAAGCGTATCATGGGGGACTGGTTATTTTCTGCATTGTGTGATCAAGGTAGAGGGGGAGGAAATTAAATCAACTTACGATATCATCTTGCTACCATCAAGATAACATCTTAATTTGAGCCTCAGTAAGTACATTAAACACTAGTTCCCCAACAAGCACACACCCCGTTACAAATCCCGCATAGCAGTGTGACGCGTGCATGCCCACGTCCCAGCCTCCTGCCGGATCCTCTGTGAGGCAGAGACGGAGGCACCACCCACCTTGCACTCCTGGAAGACCCACTCCTGGGGCCCCTCGGTGCGCAGCTTCTGGATGTACTGGAACATGTGGAAGATGATGTCATCCACGTGCACTGGAACCCAGACACAGACAGAGACACACACAGACAGAGTTAGGGGGGGATGGATGGATGGGTGAAGGGGTGGATGGGTGGGTGAGGACATCTTGCGCTACTCACGGAGGCCTTCCTCGGTCAGGTCCACGTTGATGATGAAGAACATGAAGCCCCTGGCTCCTTCCTTCTGGCCGCCCACCAGCGTGTTCACCCAGCCTGATGGACACCGCATGGGGATCAACGTGGGCCATTAAAGGGCTCCAAACCTTTGACACGTCACTTGATTTTTTTCACAGGGATAACTGAGCCAACACATCCCCTATATAGTACACATTACGTTGTTATATAAAAAACAAAACAAATTATACTTTGTTTTCTTGAAAAATGAAAGTCCAGAGAGACATCAAGCCCGAGCTGTACAAACCTCAAGCAATTATTTATGTCCTAAGCATCGTGAAAACCAAACCACCCAACTTTACATATTGTCGTCGTTTTCCCTTTCGCCATCCTCTACTCTATAGTCTACCTTTAGACTTGAGCTCCGACAACAGACTTCCTGGTCCCTCGTGGCCAATCAGATGGCCAAGATAGTGCCCTGGGTTGGACTTGTAGTACTTCTGCAGGTCGGGGATGGGGAAGGTCACGTACAGGTTCCTGATGTCCTTGATGGGGACTACTTTGTAGAATTGCTAATTTTGGAAAAAAAAAAAAAAAAAAAAACACATCAATGATGTAATTATCGAAAGGAAAAAAAAAAGACCTTCATCAGGCGTCAATGCTGTGGCTGAAGATTCTATTTCCATCCCCCCCTAAATATAAATGATGTACTTAAATATAACACTCTTTGAAATAACTTAATCACTGGCTTTCTGGATGATTGCCGAGGGCTTGCCATTGTCCACTCAGCAATGTGGCACGCTCTTTTCAAGACCCAGCTACATTTTGGACCGGTACCCAACCCCAACCCCTCCTCCCCTTCCTGGAGAAGACCCCGCCTCCTACTGGCATCGGCCAAAAGACCAAAGTGTATTAAGTTCTGAGGAGGGGAGGGGGGGGGTGGAAGAGCACCCCGGCTTCGTAGCCACCGCGGTCTGCGAGGTCTCCTCACCCTGAGGTGCTGCTCCTGGAAAGGGTGCTCTGGGAACTCTGGGATCGGCACGTTCTTGTTCTCCACCTCTCCGAACAGCTTGACCACCATGGAGGTCAGCTCCTCGAGTGATTCTGCAGAACGGGAGGAAGAGGGAAAAGGGGCCAAAAGAAAGGTTTAGCTCGGCGTTGGGTTAGATGAAAATAAGGATTCGTGTGCGTCTGTAAAACACCATTACCGGCGCTGGCGGCAAAGCTCGTGCACGCAACGTATTCCGAACTTCGGTAAAAGCCAAACCCTGCGTATGCGCGGCTGTCTGTTAAAGCAGACGGCCGTACAAAGACCGAGCTGTGAAAATGCCAATTTCTGACAATCCATCACTGCCATTGTGAAGCCAAACTCCTCCAATGCCATAAAGAGCCAGTGAGTTTGGGATTAGGCCATAAAGCAAAGAAATGACTTCCAACATTTAACTTTTTTTTTTTTTTTTTTTTTTTTTTTTTAAAGACTTTTATCCGACTTCCAATTTCTGACGGAACACAACCATCCATGCATGTTTCCCCCACGGCACGCAATCTAAATGAGACGCTCCCTACCAGTAATTACTTCTTTATCCTCGTTTTACTGAACAACAAATGCTGGCAATTACATGCACGGTTTGTTGTGAGAACGCCGAAAAAGTCGCCTCACACACATTTTTCCTTTTGCCCGCGAGGGCGGCAGAGGTTTAAAATATGCCTCATCACCGACACACATCATTCCCGTTCGATGGCGTGGTGAATTCACTTTGAATGTCAAAGTCCCCGTGGACTCTGGCGTCGGCCCGACCTTGTCAGAACCACACAAAAACTACACAAGATAAAAGATTTCCCTACAATGCCGTGTTGCAAAACGTTCTGTCCCCGGGAAGGGCGCAATTTTTTTTTTTTATTGTAGCGCAATCAGTTTGATACTACAGACAAACAGTCCACATGACTGTAACCATGGCTACATATTCATATAGTATGACTCAACATATCACAACGGCCAATGAATCACAGCGGTTCAGCTCTGCAAGTCACTGTACCTTATAATCAGAAAGGTTTGTGGGCGACCGTGTTCAGAGGCTACAGCGTTGGCTCTCTGGCATTGGTAAGTCCTTGTTTATGGTCCTGTCATGACTCGCTACTGTTTGGTTGTTGTTTTTGGCGGGGGGGGGAATGACTCGATCGCTGACAAGAATATGATAAGAAAACAGAGCCCACCACTGCACTTAATATCAAAACCAGCTTTATGGTGACTGATTAGCAGGAAACACTAACGGTTTTAAATCAAACCACTTTCTAGTGTTCATGAAAGGAAATCTGTCATTCGGTGAACATGCTTCTTCTCTGTGTTGTGCCATCATGATGTAGGTGGAGGAAAAACTAATCACAACAAATGTAAAGCGACGCCATGAAATGAATCATGTTGACGATTTGCACCCGAGTCGCCCGATAAAAACAAGAAAGTCCATCTTTAAAACAAACCCTCTCCATCTTCTTTTATTTACCGGTCACCGAGAGAGCCCGGAGAAAAGGCAGGCTTGGTTCGTTCATTAAAAAGACCAAAACACAAACAAACCAAGCAACCACCGACAACACAGGTTATTGCATCTGCTGTTTTACGGCTCTCCAGGTGCCCGATGAGGCCATTGGAGATTGAATCGCGACATAAGACCATCAGGTTTTACCATCAGTAAAAACCTGTGTTTGACGTTGATTTGATTTCGGCACTCCACACTCTCTAACCCTGATTGAACTGGCTAATTTCTTCTCATCGCAGGACGCAACACTAGTCCATCCTAAATGACATTATTCCACTTCATTTCAACCTGGGCAGGAGGCGAGAACAGAATGGACACACGAGGCAGTGAGGTAATCTCAGGTACTGCAATAGGAACCCTTTGCACCAGCTACCCGTCACCCCTTGACTACAGATGTTACCCGGCCCAGACATCCTCTGACCAGACTCTGCTGTCTGTTCCAAGGACCTTCAACTCAAGGTCTACTGGGCAGGAACGCCGGGGCCCCTAGGCTTCTGTCTAGTGTGCCAGGGGAGATTAAGCTTGAAGAGCCAGTTGCCCTATTTTTTAAAATCACACTTCATGACACACTTTCATCGTCAAATCCAGCACCGATGGAATGTGAAGTTTTTCCATTTCTTATAACTTTATTCCAAGCACCTCAAACCCATATTTCATCTTGGGGGCCCCTTCTTCCCCCTAACCCCAAACTTCTTCTATGTTCTCCTCTGGGTTCTGCTCCCTTCTCCTCACCTCTACCCAGCACACAGAGGCCCATGAGGTTGGACGAGTAATAGGTGGAGTGAAACTTCAGGAGCTCCTGTCTGATGTCCACACCCTCCCTGGACGGCCGGGTCTCCAGCGTCAGCTTGTTCCCTTTGAAAAGAAAGACAAAAAAGAAGGCACTTAAGAAAGAGCTTTGACTTTCTCCAACCTTCCTCCAACCCCCTAGCCCTCCACAAGACGAGCATTAGAGCGGAGGCCCTGTCCCAATTCATAACCACTCTCACAAGGAAACGCATTCATCTATGCTCACATGAGTCATGCTCACATGAGACAAATCACCTCCATTTTAAGATAACCCAAAAACGTTGTTTTTCACGATGGGGCCCAGAACCATTAACCCAAACCCGGCACGCTCGCACGGTTCCCCCGATCAACACCGGAGATGAGCCTGTCATCTAAACAGGGCTCTGCAGTGACAGCGTCTCATTGCCTTTGCGAGAACGGAAAAAAAGAAATGCAAATGGAATCGACGGATGACGTCTGTTTGTTTGATTTCCCACAATGCACCACGGGGGTGCTTGAAAAACAATCTGCACAGCGCAGTCGTGAATGACACACCGGATTGAAAAGAACCCAGATGCATGCGAGTGTCCGTGCTTCATCCCTCGAGTGCCGCAGACACCGCCACCACAAACGCACTCGACACATTTGTGCTGATGCCATAGTTACAGCAGCAGCGTTCACAGACACCCCGAATATGGAGTGGGAGTCCGCCCCCCTGACAGCTGCTTAAGTTAATATAAATGATGTCGTGGATGACATTTAAGGTAATACAGAGGGCTGAACGTGTATGTGTATCGATTTGTATTATACATTTTTCATAATAACCAAACATTTCTTTTATGCCACATGGTCCAATGTTTTATGACAAAGGGTGGCCCACCCACTGATTGACAACACAAGTTAGTTTGTCAGCAGCCGTATCCGAACAGTAGGCACATGAATCACCAATTCCATTATACTTTTTTTTCCCCCCATTGCAATGTCTACCACCAGGCACAGCAGCAGTGCAGCGTCATTCTCTTCCCCCCATCGTGCAGCCGGAATCAGCGACGCGGGGTGGGGTGGGTCACCGGACGCCGGGGATGTAAAACAACAGCGACAGCTCCCTCTCCTCCGCCTCCCGTCTCCGCCTCGACCCCGTGGTCAAGACAAAAAGGTCGGCCGCCACCGCGGAAACTGTAGAAATGCGCGCGCGAGCGGAACCAGAGGAGTCCGCGCGGCCCGCTCTGAGGGACGCCGAGGACGCGGCCGCGGATCGCCTTCCCCCCCACGGAGCCGCTTTCTCTACACATTTCGTCGAACGCGACACTGGCCTGCTTGGGTTGCCTGGCCGCTCCCCAGGTGAACTTTAACCGGCTTCGGGTTTC
>JAOPUI010000038.1:959875-976678 GCA_027123135.1 Urophycis floridana
GGCTCGGCCGCGCGCTGCCGCGTCCCCCTCCGCCGCCCGGTCGAACCCAACGACGCGCTCCGTGCCCCCGGGCCAAGACCCGCTTTCAGGGGCCGCACGCCGCACGCCGCCGCTCAGATGGGCCGCCCGACACGGCGCCCCCACCGACATTTGAACACGGCATAACCCCGACCGGGGCCTCTGAAACGTGGACTTCCTGTAACATGGAACTGTGATTGTTTTTCAGTGTGTTCATTTGTACATTTGTAGCGTCCAATTCCAACACGGCCGCGGCGTGCAGTTGCTTTGCGCTTTTTTTAGCACCTGGCGTTCGCGTGTGAGCGCGCGGATCCACGCGTGAACCTGAGGAGTGCGTTGCGCGTTTCACAAGTGCAAACCTGCGGTTTGCGGCCGGCCTGCCGCAGCGTCCTGTTGTCTGCAGAGCAAAAGGATGTTTGCTCCATTGTGTGTGTGTGTCAAGGGTGTATCGAGGCCCATCGCCCGGCAACAAACGCACGCGGTCAGCGCCAGAGGTCGCCTCTTCCGCTCCGTCGGCGCGCTGCTGCCTCAGCAGCTGCTCTTCCCTTCCTCTTCCTCCTCCTCCTCTTCTCCTCTTCCTCCTTCCTTCCACTGAAGCGCCGCTGCCTCCTGCTCTCTCTGCGCCGACGCCGCAGCGGCCTTGAGGGCGTGGCACGCGCACGCACGCGCACACACGATAGATATATGATGACTTCAAGCCAATATTGAGGTGTATATAAACCCATTTGTCTCAGTGAGGCTCATGGTCGGACTGGCCTGTTTAGGTCTCAAAATGGGAGTCCTATCTGTGTTGGATTTGGTGTGAGAGGAAATGGAAAAGGTCAACATTGTGGCCTCTGTTTGGATTGCTTCAGATCCACCATTAGACTAATCTCCCCTTGACTGGCCACACCCAACGATTAAGGTGTCCTTCATGGCAGGGGCACGGGCCTTCTCGCTCTTATGCTACTGTGTTCCTGTGCCTTTTTGTCTCCCTTCTGCTTCCCCTTTCAGTCCACTGTCTTTGACTTGACTTTGACTTTGACTTTAAAAAAAAAAAAATAAAAAAAAAAAAAGCGACACATTGTTTCCTGTCTTCCACGTGACCAGTGAGGACAGCGTTTCACAATGTCGCCGGGCCTCCAGCGTTGTGTTAGCCCCTCTCCTTGACACTCCTCGGAGACCGTCGCCCGTCCTTTCAACGAGCATTGTCTCGAGCGTCTATTGTCCGACTTGTTTGGGCCGTGTACATAATTACGCATGTGCGCTCCTCGGTGTTCCCTCGGGGGGTTCTTAAAGCGTAAATAAATCAATCGAAGTAAGAGAGGTGAGGCGGCGCTCCTATGTAGAGCTAGGCAGCGCGCCCGTGCGACTACGTGGGGTGTGTTTGGTTTTCATCTGGAGTTTCACTTCACTTTGCTGTTTCTCCACGCGAGCCGTGAACTCTTCACACTCCTCCTTCCCCTTCAGTCGCTGGGCTAGTGCCCGTCTGGCCGGTAGTTGCCGCTTGGCACCCTGGGAGCGCACCGCCGCCAAGTCCTGCCTGATTCTCGGCAGTGCCTCTGAGAGTTCGCTGCAAAGCAAAACGAAACCTCCAAATGTGGCCCAGTGAAATCACGCTTGCATTGGCGATGGGGGGGGGGGACGTGGCCTTGAAGGACAGACAGTGGTTCTGCGTGATTGTAAACCCCTCCGTTGTGCGAGGGTTGTTTGCCCTGAGATAAGCGATAACATTCCTTTGACTCAAAAGCCTGACTACTCCAATATGTCCCAGTTTGCATTGACACACACACACACACACATACATATACACACACACCAAATCAGATGCATTGTATTTTGCTTCAGCTAGCAGCGGAGTTGATATCAAGGATTAAACCATTCAGACCAACTCATAGAGTTGTTGAGACAAGCTTGTGTTTCGTAATCACCGCAGACTCTCCCAGTACCGATGGGAAGAAAGTATGCAAAGTGTGCAGGGTATTGACTTGTCTTGGAGACCGGGGGTGAAGACGGATAACCGTTCCTGGTGGTAGGTTGTCATTATGCCATTTTGTCTTTTTTTTCTCATAAGCTAAAGGTGTACGTTGTGATTAATGCTTGTCTTGAAGTTGCTTGGTATGTTGTGATGCCAGAGATGAAACAATGAGTGATTGTACTCAAGTCCTGGCTAAAGAGGGGATGTTGCGTCATTTTACTCTCTAGTTATGCCTTAGCCATTTCTTTATTTTCTCTCTATTCTAGTTTGTTCTATTTGTTATGTGACAGAGAGTTAGAAAAAAAAACTGAAGGGCCTGGATCAGCCTAAACGTTCAAATCGGGGGTGGGGGTGTGATCATCAAGTCCAAACTTGAGCTTAATTTACCCCCAAAGTTACTTACTAGTGGGAAAGTGGGCTTGGAGTGACGCATGTGTGCAAGAGGTGCAAGAAGAAGCGTGCAGATTAAAGTAAGCATGCCCGCAGCCGTCTCCGGCGGTAGGCGCGTTGCCCCGCAGGCGCGAGCGAAACACGCCTCGCGACGAGCACCCCGGGGTGCCTCCGACTCCTGGCTTTGTACGCGTTTTAATGGCGGCTCCTTTACCCGAAACCGCATTGTTATGATGGCGTCAGTCACCGCCGCCGCGCTCATCGCCCTGACTCTTGTAAAAAAAAAGGGGCCATAGTGTTGTTGTTGTTTTTTTTTGTTCAATGCATGCATGGCCTGGAACACTGCAGGAGCCCTACTACCTGGGAGCAACACTTACCTGGCTCCTCTGCTCCGTTCAGTGCCTTTGGCCCAGTTTTTGTACATGCTCTGCCGGTGCACATTTTTGTTTACACCATGAGGCACATTATTTGGGACGTTAGACGTGGGAAAATCAGGTCGCCTTCCTCTTTCAGTGGTTGTTCATGTGTCCATGGCGGTAGTAGTAGTAGTAGAAGTAGTAGTAGTAGTAGTAGTAGTAGTAGTAGTAGTAGTAGTAGTAGTAGTAGTAGTTGTAATAATAATAATAATAATAATAATAATAATAATAATAATAATAACAACACAGAGAAAGAAAGTTGATATTAACAAAGGCTTTTTTTGTCTAGCCCTAAGTGTTGTTGTTTTTTCCATTCTTTTTCCATTTTATTTATTTTATTTATCTACATCTGGCCCATGTTTTTATTTGAATCGGTGTCGTTAACTATGATATGAAGCACCGGATAGCAGCGGGGAACGTCATTGATTTCGAGGGGATGGGGCGTCACGAGGACACTGATGGGCAGAGTTCAGCCGAGAAGAAGAAGATATGGACAGTATGCGAACATATCTCTGTGAGCGTGTTCTTCGAGGCGGGGCGATAGAGTTTTACAGCAGCGGGGTCCGTTTCTGACTGCGTGTCGTATTTATCTCAAACATTCTAGCCAACATGCCTCGAGCATGACAATAAACAGGTTCTGTGGGATGATCGCACAGCAATGCAGCAGAAACTTATTTGACGAGCGCCACTTGGACTAGAGACGGGACGCGTTTCAAGTAGACAACACGGGGGACTCGGGCAGGGAGCAATAATGCCCGGTTTGTGTTGGACTACGGGAAGGATCGAACATTACGTATAACACAAGGTAATGCACAAAAAGAATTAACATCCCGAAACCTTGGATAGGAATGTAGAGCGATTGGTCTACTAACTTTTTTTCACAAGCCGAACGGCACATATGGTTGCCTTCGTTGGATCTGACAATCGCTCTGCGAAAAAGAAAACCTCTTGTGTAATTCAGAGCCTAGCCTACATTTGATAAAAATCTAATCAATCAATTTCCGATACAACCAGCTGTGTTGCTTTTGAGGGACATGATCTTATCTTGCCACGTAGTTCACACTTGGGTTTATAGGTGGCTTCTTCTTGTTCTTTCCAACTATTGCAAAATGCATGTAAGTGGAATTAACTTGCAAATGGAGACTGAGCTTTTTTGACCAGAGGGCGGAGCCCCACCCATACCAATGTATTGTGTTGGATAATGTCTTTCTTTGATCTATATGACGCTTTTGTGTGGAATATGTTACAATTTACTTTTGTTGGTTACAAGGTTACAAGTCTTGCTTCCCAAGCCTTGAACCAAATGAATGGATTAAGGAATCAAAAAGTCAGTATGACTTTCTCATGCTAACTTATTATAATAGGGTAAAGTCAATGTTTGTAATTTGAAGAAACTGGTAACTGGAATGAATCAATGTTTATTGTTTCTCATAGCGCACTATTAACCTCATTGTCAATGTTGTGCTTCAGAACAAATAATGGCACATCGATCCCAGTGTTCCTCGGCAGGGGATAATCCCCTGGATCCAAACTACCTGCCACCACACTACCGAGAGGAATATCGCATGGCCATCGACGCTCTTGTGGAGGAGAACATCGATGGCTACTATCATTTCCTCCAGAGAGCGGACACGGTGGACTTCCTGTGCGCTCCGGAAATCGCGTACGTCCAGAGTGCCGTGCAGGTGCCCCACGAGGGCACCTTGGGAGACCTGCAGCGGTGCCCGCCGGGCTCTGAAGTGGACAGTTCTTCGGACACCTACTGGCCCGTCCACTCTGACCTGGACGTCCCGGACCTGGACCTAGGCTGGCCCCAGCTGAACCGCTTCGTTGGCCCCACCGAGGTGACCACGCTGGTGAACCCTGCTGAGCATGACATGCCTAGCATCAAGGAGCAGGCCCGCAGACTCATCAGGAGTTCTCAGCAGGTAGGGGGACCCTTGTGTTCTCTATGAGCGAACAGTGGAGCAGTCGTCAGTGTGAGTGGCTCATAACCATGTTGTAGGCCATGTCAATACTTCTATCATTTACTCTTATTTCTGTGATTGTTATATGACCTCATCGAACATGTTCTAGAACTGCACTGCAGTTGTGCCTAAATTGAACTGAACTTTGTTTCATAATTATTTGAATTGCTAAAGTGTCCAGAATTCATCCTGTCCACCCGTGGCACAATCAGAATCAACATTATTAATTTGTACTATTATTATAATAGCTGCAATGTAAGAGTTGCATGGATCATGGTTGAGTTGCATGGATCATGGTTGACTCATCGGGGCCTTGTTGTCTCCTTTGCAGGTCGTTGCCATAGTGATGGACATGTTTACAGACGTTGACATATTTGCGGAAATCCTCGATGCTGCCATGCGGAATGTAGCCGTCTATGTCCTCCTTGATGAACTGAACGCTCATCATTTCGTCAACATGCTTTCAAACTGTCGCATAAACCTGGAGTGCATCCAAGTAAGCCCAAAAGACAAAGACAAATGACATTTTTTGGGTAACTTGCTGGTGTTTTTCAAAGTCTACTGAAAAGGAGCTGAAATTTTGGCCACTTTTGCCTATTGGCTTGGACTACTGATGCAATGCTGCCACCTAGCTTGGATTGTGATAATATCTGTTCAGCATGTTGTTCATTCAATGTTCACAGAGTCTACGTGTAAGGACCGTTTCTGGCGTCTCCTACCAGTGCCGCTCAGGGAAGGTGCTCAAGGGTCAGATGATGAATCGCTTCTTGCTCACGGACTGCAGGGCCGTGCTTAGTGGAAACTACAGGTAACAGGGCACAGGGTGTTCATATGTGCCTGAGGGAGAGCTTTTGCACATGCTGTATTTATTAACACTTACTGTATTGTGTGCTAGTGGCTGTATGTCTAATGTCTATTTACGCATGATATAATCAAATTTAATTGGAATTGGATGGCGTAAGATGTTTTTTTAAATAATTTGATATGATAATATTGTTCTGTAGTCTGTATGATTTAATTAATTCATATATTTATCTGTCTCCCTACAGCTTCATGTGGTCTTTTGAGAAACTACACCGCTGTTTCGCACATCTCTTCCTCGGACAATTAGTATCTACATTTGATGAAGAGTTCCGGATTTTATTTGCCCAGTCCCAACCACTGACAATTGACAATTTACCTGCTCCAATAGAGGGCTTTGGTCCTTTACCTGAGAGGCAATATTTAACTGACAGGTCGGCATCGTTCAGAGATTCCAGGAAATATGCTACATTGGACAATCCAGAAGAATGGCCTAGACATAATTTTGATGAAAGGATGGATACAGATTGGAAAAAGATGCCTTATAACCGGCATGAATCCCCCCACAGGGCTGTAGATCCACAAGGCGGTGTAGATGTGTACAAGCACCCGACCCAGCAATTGAGAATAGGTCAGACATTAAATATGATGGAAGGTCCCTTCAAACGACACAGTTTTACTGAAGGCAGACAAGGATCTTATCAACCAATGCAGCAACCAGGGATACCAAACTTTGAGAGTCAGGGAAGGCCATTCCACAAGAGCCATCATGCACAAACAAGGCCAGGAGTGGAGGCAGTCTATAGTGCCTATGATAGGCTCAGGAGCCATGCTTATCCTCCAGTGGATCAGCATCCCGAGCCTGGAGGATCCATCCATGATATGGAGCAGCCTGATAACTATGAAATGGTACTCAACTATTTGTCAACAAGCAATGCAGAGATGGACCAGATGTCAGACAAATTCAATCCTCCAGCTGAATTGTCATCAGGTTCATCTCGTCCTAGTAGGCTAAGTCATGGGAAACCACAGGCCTATGATTCAGCTCCTCCAAATCCACCTGAACAGATCCAGCAAATCCTCCAGGCATCCAACACGGACCGTAAGGATCCAGCCGTGAGGCAGGGGCTAAGAAATTGGAGAATTAATTCCTACCTCAGCACGTATGACAGTGCTGGAGATGAAGAATTGCCACTGCCAACTACTCAGGCCCCGGACCCCTTCGACGAGACCCCTAACCCCTCATTTACTGGGGAGTTCAAGGTTCCGGCAGCACCAAGACCTTTCACTAGCTATAAGAAATCCACTCTCCTCGAGCCATCTGAGAAATACTCAGAGGATTTTCTTATGCTAGCAGCACAATCTAAATTAACACCATCAACTTCGGAATCATCCTTAACCGAAGCAGACAAAACTGATGAAATGGAGCAACAAGAACCAAAAGACACACGGCCTGAGGAGTCATTCCGTAGAAGATATAACCCGGCGGTGCAAAGAAGTTCCAGGCTAAGATCTTCTTTGATATTCAGCTCTCTTGAGCAGCCTGTTTCTCAAGATATCAGACCTACCGCAGGGAGACAGGATGAGGACACCAATAAGGCTGAGGGTACTGAGTCAAAGTTGCCCTTTGCCTTACAGGTTTTGGGTCATAGAAAGCCTTTTGAATGGAGCCGTTTCCCAAGATCAACCACCATTGAAAGTTCTCTGACAGAGCCTTCAAAATCTGAGGATGTAGAAAATAAAGAGGGCAAAGAGAACACCACGGTAACTAAACCTTCAAAAGATGATCATAAAAACACTGATATAGTAACAGCATCAAAGCCTATAGATGTTCCGTTGCTGCGACCAAGCTCTTCACAATGTGAGCTGTCCAAAATAGATCAGCCTCTACAACATTGCGAGTCTTTAACTTCATTCATAGATATGAGTGATGCCGACAACAGGCTCATGTTTTTCAAACAATTAGCAGCAAAAAGAAAAGCGAAGGAGGCATCAGCTTTGGCGGAAGCAAAGACAGACAAAGTTGTACTGAAGACTCCAATGGATCTGAAAGCCACCGCAGTGAAAAATGAGCAGCCTGCACAGACAAAACGACCAAAGGACCCTCTTGTCTTGGATAGCTGTGAAAATGAGCAGAGCAGTGTATCCACAGATTCAGAAAAGTTGGAGCTAAAGAAAAGCCAAACACAAGACCCTCGTTTGTCAGATGAATCTGAATCTTCCTTGAAGAAGTCTTCCTCACCTGAATCAAGTTCTGCAGAACAACCTCCCAACTCATCTGAATCCAGTGCTGCTCAAAATCCTGTTGGAGTAGAATCGAGTTTGTCTCTCTCAGCTCCATCAGAGTCAAGCGTTTCTTCTGAGCTAACTCAGCCTGATGTTGGCACTTTCAGAAAAATCACCACTCTTCCTACTCGACCCCTCATAGTAAGAGAACCTTTTAAGTGGAACCGCAATGTCAGGTCAGCTATTTTTGATAGCTCTATTAAAAAGACACTCAAGGAAGAGACTGTGCAAAAAACTGAGAAAACTGAGGACTCCTCAGGAGTTAAAGATCCAGAAAACAGTGATAGTAAGGCCACAGAAGTGGCTGTTCTGGAACTGGCTCATCCACCATTTGTGCTGCGACCTAGTGCATCTCATGGTGAGCTATCCAAAACAGACCAGCTTGTTCTTCAACCTCAATCTTTGGTGGGCAATCAAACGGTGGACATGAGTGATGCTGATAACAGGCTGATGTTTTTTAAAGAGTTGGCAGCAAAAAGAAAAGCTGAGGAGGCTGCAGCCGCAGTTTCACTTAAGTCGGATTCTGAAATCACCACTTTGCAAAATGAGCCACCTGCAGTTCAGAAGTCAAATGCAGAGGGCACTAAAAGTTATTCCAAGAAAGGAGAAATGGCATTATGTAAAACAGCCTTGGAGAAAAATGTCCCAAAGGATATAGCACATTTAACTCCAATGGTATCACCAACAATTGATGACGATGATCATGTACAAAGAAATACCATGGAGCAGAAAAAACTATCCCAAAACAACCCTGTTCCCATGGCTAGCAGTGAGAATGAGCAGAGCAGGGTTACAACTGATTCGGAAAAGATGGAGCTGAAGAAAATGAAAAAACAAGCTTCTACTAGCATGCCAGATCCACCTCAGTCAAACATCGCCAGCCAACCACTGAAAGAACCCAACATGTTGGAGCCCTCTGTGAAAGACAGTAGCCAATTACCTCCTTCTACCATTAACCTTTCTGAGCTGTCCCATGTTACGTCTCTAACAAAGTCAGCTGAACAAAATGCTAATGAGGTGGAAAGCCTCAACCATGACTCTTCCTTGAAAGTGTTTTCCTCGGTCAACCCATGCTCTGCAGAACAACCAGCATCTCCTACGACTGAATTCAAAGTCCCTTCAACCCCCGTCCCCACAGAATCTGGCCCTGTGGTTAATTCTAGTGCCTTACTAAACACCACAGCTGACGCAACATCCTCTTTGAGTCAACCGCTGTCTACCATGGATCCTTCCACTTCATTAGAAACCAAGCCCACAGATAACAAAACCATAGACACAAGAGAGCCAGTGGAGTCTCTCAGTCTCCCTTCACTGGAATCATCTAAAACCAGCAGCCAAACTCCAGAGGAAGCTACACAATCCTCACCTGCAGAAACAGTATTATCTACTGACGTGGAAACAATGAAACCTGAATCCATTAGTTTTCCAACTGAGACCCCAAAGACACTTGAATCAGGAGGTGTAGAATCCGATACTTCATCAAACGCCAGTGAAAGCAGTGCAAAGCTGAACTCCCCCCAGGTGTCCTCAGAGACATCACCTCAGGAACCATGTGCTCTTCCACCCAGTTCAAAAATGGAACAACCGCCAATAGAATCCAGCTCTGTTGCTCGAGAGTCATCTTCCACTGCAGTACTTCCATCCCAGGAGGATGTTGAAGATAAAACCAGTGCATCTCTTGAAATCAGGCTTTCACCACCATGCTCCGCTGACCCAACAGAAAACTCTGAATCATTGCTGTATATTGTTGAAAAAGAACAGGTTGATTCACCAAAGCAGGATACTGCTGATGCTCCGTGTGAGGAAACACAGATTGAAAAACCTGTTTCACCATCTTCTGCCCTTGTGTCCGCCTCAGATGGCTCAGTTGTAATTCCTGAGCCTGAAACAATGGCTGAACCCATGCCCCCTTTACCCACTTCAGAAGTAGTATCTCCTTGTAAACCTTCAGAAGTAGTCTCTCCATGTAAACCTTCTGAAGTAGTAGCTCTACCTAAACCATCAGAAGTAGTATATCCACCTAAACCGTCAGAAGTAGTATCTCCACCTATACCATCAGAAGTAGTATCTCCACCTATACTGTCAGAACCGTCAGAAGTACTCACTTCGTCGGACTTGGAGGAATCTCCAATTCCTCCAGTACTAGAATCTATGTTTGACAACCAAACTAAGCCGACATTAGAAGTCAGTCTCAGTCAAACTCCGGACCAAACCAAACCCACAGTGGCTTGTGAAACCACCCTAGAATCTAAGCCTGACACTTCTGAAAGCTGTCCATCAGCACCAGTAGTGACAGGTGGAAAGAGCACTGTTATCATTCCATGTGAAGTTGAAAAGGAATCCTCCACTGCATCAGAGGAGGCAGTTCCGTTGTCCCCCCTGTCAAAGCAGCCCAGGGGCCCCCAGTCTCGCTACCATTCCTCGACTGCCAATGTGATCTCGAGTAGCAACCTCAGAGATGACACAAAGCTGCTTCTAGGACAAATATCTGCTAACAGCCAGAACCGGAATGAACCCACCAAGGAGCAGCCTGTCACAGATGATGACAAGGAATCTGAGGCTGACAAGAATGCCCAAAAGATGGATATAGGCCAAAAAGATGGAGGCTCCAAGTTTAAAAGCAGAGGATCCAAAAAGACACCACAGGAGCGTGAAGTGCTGCTTCAAAAGCTCCAAAATATGCGAAAGGATAGGAAAGTCTACAGCCGATTTGAGGTATGCAATGTTGGTGTGCTTCTGCTTGTAAGGAGCCCAATAGCATTATATGAACATTGTTGTATGTTATTTGGTCTCCAGTGAAACTAATGTGTTTCTGTTTTTTTTTTTTATAGATGCCACCATAGCCGCGGTGGAAGTTTAAAGAAGGGATGCATATACTTGACAATGATCCAAAAACAGCATCTGGACTTCACTCAAGACTTCATGAAATCAAAACAGCAGTTTAAAGAAGTGGTTGAGAGAAAACTTTGACATGTGATGAGTGCAACATGTGATTCCTTTTATGGATATGTATCATGTGTGCTAACTGGGATTGAAGCATGCAGTACTGAACACTTAAGATGAATAGATATGGGTCTTCTACTATGGATATGGCAACTGTAGGTGAAATGGTGACTGCTGTTGGAATGAAAGGGAAAGACAAAGTGATGTACGATTAATTGAATTCTCGCGACTGCATGGGTAAAGTGCAATGTAATGCTGTTGGCACCACTGAATGCGGTGGAAGTGGTGTAGTTTTGACACCCGTTGCACATGTTTATGTTTAAAAATATGATTCTTGTTTTATATTTTTAGTGCTGGTGGGCCTTTTTCTTACCAAGGACAGTTTAATATAGCTGTCAATTTGTTTAAAATACATGATAAATGGGTTCGCGTAGCTCTTGATTTATCATCATTGTGAAATTATCTAGAATGATGGAAGGAATATATTAGTGTAACCTGACATTTGAACAAAATAACACACAAGGTTGTACATATCTGAGGCCTACAGTTCTGCTCACCATTATTGGCACCCATTCATTTTTTGCATAACCTCTACAATATCTTCTGAAGTAAATGGATATCTTTGCATTGGAGGTCCAAAGTCATTTAACAAAGAAAATTGTTTGTTGTTACATTACAATATGTAAGTTGAAAAAACATTTTTGTTAACTGACTTTGGACCTCGAATTTCAAAGAAGATGCAGAAAAAACAGCATCAATGCATGTGTGCTTTGGGTCTTTGTCTTGCTGGATGACCCATGATCTTCAAGGCCTCCAGTACCAGATGCAGCAAAGCAGCATTATGGATCTTCCAACATGCTTTACTGTTGGTAGTGTGTTCTTCTCCTTGTAGGCTTCATTGTGCCATCTGTAAACAAGTTGTTGGTGTCCACAGAACATTTTCCCAGAAGGATTGTGGTTTGTCCAGGTCCTCTTTGGCAAAGATTAGTCGTTACTTTTTATGTCTTTTCCTCAGCAATTGTGTCTTACTTGGCTTTCGCCCATGAAGCCCTGTTTGGTTTAGTGTGTGGCGTATGGTACTTGCTGAAACCATGGGTGCCAATAATGCTGAGCAGGACTGTATGCTGTTTGTGTGTGTTTTGTTTTTCTGCCGTAAATATTTTACAAAGTTCAGTTCCAAAAAGTCTTACTTTGCCAAAGCTGTCCTTCAGGCTGTACTTAATGATCTGTACCTTTAAGCCAGAACCTGTATTGTTTTAATGACGTTCCAATTCTCAATATGGATATAAATGTATTGAACTTTAAGGCCTATTTTGTTACTCGGATGTTGCAAGTTACATTTTATTAATAACTTTGGTTGTCTACTAAATATGCAATTTATTTGTAAATAAAACTTATGTTAAATATTGTCCCATGTCCCAGACGTCACATTTTTTCTTTCCTTGCACTCATTTTCTACACAAAAAATGATAATCAATTTTTGCAGACAGGGTTTGCAGACACTCATTTTTTTAGTTAACCCATAGACTCTTATGTCAAACTACTATTCCTCTATTCTTCGACTATATGACATTCAATTTAAAAAGAGTTTTCCAAATGGGTTGAGAAAGTTCAACCTACCAATGATAGCATACCATCTTTTACATTCATGACATTTTAACCCTACCGCAGATTGAAATCTTGACTGCAGTTTTAGACAGGTTACTTAGACAGTCGAGATTGGTGTTCTTTGATTAGTCAACATAAATCACAACTCGAAATGTCGAATCGACTATATGTTTAAGTCTTCGTTGAAACATGTAGTAGGCCTATAACAAGAACATTCAGTATATCCTTGTGGCCCTGTAATAATTCCTTACGATCAACAGTACTATTGTCGGTTGAACAAAATCATTGAATTTGCTGAACAAGCCAGACTAAAGCTGGATGGTTGTGAAACAACAAGAAATCCTACGCGTCATAAGCAACACTGGACCTCTTGTACCAGAAGGATTTTTTTCCCTCGCTGCCTTTAAATACTTTAATAAGCCCATCATGACACATTTCACTAATCTTCAAATAACAGGCCTTTCTTTTGAAAAACCTTCCCTCCTATAGCCGTCAGCTGTCTCACCAAGAAAAGGGCACACACACAGACACACACACACACACAATTTGAAACACTTTGAAACACTGAGCCAACGATAGTTAGTTTATGCACATTTTGTTTGGGTCGGTTCGTTTTGGGGCCCGTTGGCGTCTTCAGTGCGATTACATCTGCAGCAAAAAGAATTAAAAAAAAACCTGGATCAAAATGAAGCCGGCTGTGAAAACTATGTACCACGTCACTGCTTTCAGCTGGTACGCCTTCGTTGTTAAGTCGCTGGCTGCCAAAGATGGAGAGGAGCTACCGCCTGGGATGTTTGCCTATGGGGGGCCATGGAAGTACCTCACCTTTTGGAATTTGGCAAGTACAGTAACTGTTATGAGGCCTTATGCATGTTCATTGGACTGTATTGGAAATCACTTGGAGTTCTACAGGAGTGGAAATGGATGGCTGGTGTTTATTACTGCTTTTTAGTGTGGGTGGGGGGGGGGTTATTAATTCGATTTAGGCCTACATGGGTCATACCTGTTTGATAGCCTCGAGCCCTCTCATTGATTCATAGCCTTTCACAGTCTGTATCATTCATAAGTTGTCGTTCTTTGTAACTTAGTGTGTACATATTATTGTTGTTGTTTTATTTCTTCTGGTTGGATATTTATGTTCATACTTCGCTTTCTGTCTTTTATGCACCAACCTCACCAGTGAAGCCCCTGAATGTGCAGAAATAGCCTACGTTTCAAGATAACATTATTCAGATTCAGATTCTAATTAATGTTCTTCTTGCACTATCTTAGCTATTGCAAATGGTATTCTTTGGGCTGGCTTCTGTGAATGACCTTCAGGCTGGACGGAAATCCTCAAAAAGCCTCAACCGATGTAAAGATCTGCTTTTCTCCGTGTTTGTGTTCCCCGTTGGCATGGTGAGAAAAAAATCCACGAGAACCCGCTTTTACAAACAACGTTTGGACAGGATGATGATGTCATGATGGCGATGATGACGACGACGATGATGTGTTTCGATCTCGGGGATTTCCTTTCTCTGCCCTCCTTTAGTTCGTTGTTCTGCTTTTCTGGACGATCTTCGCCTATGACAGGGAGCTTGTCTATGCAGCCAGCCTCGATGCGTTCTTCCCCCGCTGGATAAACCACGCTATGGTCTGTAACAGTGACGAGCCTTTCTCCCAGCAGCAAACATTCTGTTTCCCCGTCATAACAATAACTTTAAGTGTCTTTATGCACATACAGCACACCTTTGTGCTTCCCATCTTGCTGGTAGAGTTCCTGGTCCAGCCCCACGTCTACCCAAAGACCAAGTATGGTCTGGCGGGATTAGGAGTGGCGGGTTTATTTTACCTAATATGGTATGTTGTATAGGTTACACATGCACATGACAATACCCTGCATACACTTTGGGATTAAAATTTACACAATATGAGATGGTGATGACGATGCATGTTTGCCTCAAGTCATTGTGAACTGTATTGTAAGATTGTTAGCACATAGGTCCAGGCAAGCCCACACGAGTAGTTAATAGCTGGTACTTGCTGGTGCAAATAACTCAGGGGTTCAAAGCATCTGGAAAACTCACCATTCTGGAAGTCATGCTTGCCTTAGGCCTTCTGTACCCTCACGTTGTAATGCCTAGTAATAACTAGGATCTTTAGTCATTACCTGGCTGCAAATGTTAATAATAGACAGAGTACGTTTTTTTAAATTGACAATTTACCACAACACAATCACAGACGTGGGCTTTCATGCCGTGAGGTTCAAATAGAGTTATCATCATGTCAAGCAAGTTTTTGTTTTGGTCACATACTTTATGAGAATGCATTTAGTTATTGTATCCGGATGTGAACTTGCAGGGTGATGTGGGTGTACATGGCAGTCGGACTGTGGGTGTATCGCCTGCTGGCACTCTTCAGTAACACTGGATTACTGGGCTTCTTCCTCTTCAACATGTCTGTGGTGTCCCTGCTCTACCTGCTGGGGGAAAAGCTCAACTGCTGGATCTGGGGTAAGTCACATTCCTCACCAGAGCACAGAAAACACAATGCACCCCCAGTACACAATATATAGGACAATTGAATTGTATAACACATCCAAACACGATTTTCGCTGTTAGTGTTACATTTTTCACACATTCTTTTCTGTCTTTATTTCTAGGGAAGCCAAAGGAGAATTCAACAACAAAAAGAAAGTGATTGAGAGCTTTTATTTGAAATCAGGTTTATTTGTTGGTCAGCGTACAGTTATGCATGATTAAAAAAGACTCCAGGTTTGATGACAGCTATTTGCTTCATTAACTTGCGGTTTAGTGGTCATTCATAAATGAAAATAAGGAATACCTTGAATAAGCAGGGCTTGTACATTGTGACATCACATTGCAATAGCCACATCCATTTCCGAAGTATAAGAGCATAAGAAGGTTAATGGTGGTAATAGTGGTTTTGTCATTGTTTAGTAATTAATCATGAAATTATGGGATAATCATGTCATTATGGGATAACACTAGTGTTTGAAACTGCCACAGTGTTTTAAACGTGGCAAAAACAACTTTTGACAATTTTTTTTATAAGCCTAGGTTACGGTATATTTACAGTTATTTAGGAATTTACATTACTGCAACTCTCTAGAGTATCCTCAAAATGGTGTACTATTACCATCAAAACATCCCTTGATGCACTCTGATGTACAAGCCCTACACCTCTATTGTGACCGTTGTACATTTTCAACTTTAATTAAACGAATTGTGATTGTACAAATCATTTAATTATTATAAATAACACGAGCAATTAAATAAATCATGTCCAATTGAACAGCTGAACTACACATTTCTTACTGTGCATATTCACATGTTGATATTAGCTTTTTTTAAATGCAGACATTGAACCAGCATTTACACACATGTTAAGTGTTTTACATATTGTACACATCAGCGATCAATTACGCATCAGTTACATGACTGGCAAAAGGCCGACTCAAGTTGGTCTACATGTACAGACCAACTCCAGTAGGCCTAGGTCTGGCTCGGGGCCTCGGCCCCTGGTCCTACTTCACTTCCAGGGACATTCTTCATCCAACCAAATGTTGCGGCCCACACACACGGCCACTGTGTACTGTAGCCAATCGCAAGAGGGTTTGTTTCACGGCTGAATTGGCAATAACAACATGCACAGCGTTGTACAGTGTCATTTGGTACAACCTGTTTAGTGTGTTTCGTATCCCCCGATGTTTCCAGCGTGAGTTGTGTAACGACTTCCTCCAGAGGTGCTTTGCTGTGAGGTCCTGTGTGATTGGAATCAAGTGGATCCTCCGCGGAGGTCCCTGAAGCACTTGAGATGTTGCAGGTAGTTGGGATCTGCGTCCACCAGTCCAGCCGACAGGATTTTAGCCAGCAAGTGGAGATCCTCTTCGTTTAAATCCATCTGCGGAAATAAACGTTAGTTTACATTTGTGTTGGTTATGAACATGAACAATTGAACACCTTATTCACATGGCCTTTTACCTTTCTGTTGACCGAGTTATTATGTGGTTTGCTCTTTCTCTGTGCATTAACCTGTGATATGCAAATAAATATGATATTCAACAGATTAGCCCTTAGATGAACACGTGTGGAGGAAGGTAGGCCTATATGTAATCTATCACAACATTATCTCAATCTCTAGCCCCTCATCATTGAAAGACAAAAGACAAATGACTTGAAGTTACATAACTGTGACAGAACACAACCTTCACTGCTTACCTGCTTCAGCCCATTTGTGAAGCACACGATGATCAAAATGAGACCGGTGATGATCTGAGGAAGAGAGAGAGGGGAAACAGCGATTCAACACTTATTGACTTTAGTTAACACTGATTTAGAGAAAGAGGGAGAGAGAGAGAGAGAGAGAGAGAGAGAGAGAGAGAGAGAGAGAGAGAGAGAGAGAGAGAGAGAGAGAG
>JAOPUI010000038.1:1021004-1031124 GCA_027123135.1 Urophycis floridana
GAATAATTCAATGTGTTGTGTGCGCGGTCCACCCCCTCCCACCCCCGCCCTCCCGCAGCCCAGTGGCACCAGAGCATCCCCACGCCCATGAAGAAGGTGCCCTTCACCGGCTCCCGCTACGCCGCCCTGACGGGCCAGGGCCTGGACCTCAAGTCGGTGTTCCCCTCGTCTGACAGCGGGCCCATCCTGTTCGCCAGCTCCCCTCCGGAGTCCAAGCTGGAGAGCGAGGAGCTGTGAGACTCCTCGGAGTTCTGAGACTCCCAGGAGCCGTGAGACTCCCAGGAGAGGCGACGGCGCTCGGCCCCGGGGGGGGGGGCAGAGCTCTGGCAGGTTTCTTGGGGGACGGGATTCTCGATGTGATTCAACACACCCACACACACACACACATTGTCAAAACCGTTGCGTTGACAGCAAAGTGATTGAGAAGTGACGTATTGAAAGTGAGTGAAGGTAATGTGGTGGATGTGTCGTGGCGGTATAGTTGTGATGCCACCGATGTCAAATGACACGACTAGCAGATGATGGCAGACTAAGGGACGACTCCTGAGTGACGTCCATTAGTGTCGTTTTAGAGCTATACACGTGCGGAAATGCAAGAAGGTTTCGCAAAGTCTTAGTTCACACCCCACCATTTACACCTGTGAGTTGAATGTTTGTCCGTGTTGTGGAAGAGGTTAAAGGTTTCATCTTTTTCTACATCATAGCCCACATTTTTAGGCTACATTTTCAGTTCAAAATCTGTTCTTAATGATTGTGTTAGATATTATTTATACAGTACCACTAATTATTGTGACAATGTTTTATTTTGTATTGCAACACCTATAGAGTTGTGATAGTAGTAATAATTGTTTTGCATTTTATAAAAAAAATACATTGGCTTTTATTGTCATATTCACATATAAATGTGTTTTAAAAAGTTTCAGTGAATATCTACATCGCTGAATGTTTTATTGATTTAAGAAAAAAGATGCACTCTTTTGTTCAGCTCAACATAATTTGCAAACCATTCACAATTTTGAAACACATTTTTCTTGAGTGTGCGTGTGTGTGTGTGTGTGTGCGAGTGTGTGCGCATGCACAGCATGTGCATTTGCTAATGTGTGTGTGTGTGTGTGCGTGTGTTTGTGTGTAAGCATGCCAGTAAGCGAGGGGGTATGTTTCAGCTAAAATACATATAAATGCAGATTGTTGAGAGAAATTGAAGCATATTATTGATGGCAGGTCCTATGAAGTGTGTCAGTGCTACGTGGTAAATCCAGCTTCACATTCATTGTTTTGCACTTCCAAAAACAACATATACTTTTTGGGTTTATCCTGCCATTATCTTTTTAAGGATATTTTACAGCTTGTTGTGAGCTAGGAATTTGTGGCTAAATACCCAGTTCTATAGATATAGACTTATCACCCCTCAGTTATCACCAACTTACATGTAATACCAAAATTGTGAGTGGAAACTATAGGCTACTTTAAAGTTTATTTCTTGCCAAAGATATTTATTGGTTTACTACAAAAAATGTATGCCTACACAAGTTGGACATACATGTCAACAAAGTGAAAACATGTCTTCACTTTCACAGCAAACAGTCAGTGTTGATCCGGTGAGACTTTTTTGAACAAAAAAAAAAAAGTGTGCTTTCAAAGCACAATGATGTAAAGTTGCACAATGTAAAATAGTTATTTTTTTCTCAGATTAAAGTTATATTTATTCAAAACACAAAGTGCCTTGGTTCTGTTTTGTTACCAGGACGGCAATACCAGAGTCCACTAAAGCTCCAACAAACCCGACTTCCAAATCAACTTTGTTAACTCCTTAACTTGTTAACTCCTTAAATTTGTTAACTCCTTAACTCTGCCACGGGTGTGGAGCAGTTTTCCGTGCGAGCGAAGCTGTTGTTGTGACCTCGCCTGCGTGTGTCGGACCCATCTAGTGAGACCCAACTCGGCCCACAGCGACCAGCCAGCCCGGGAGCCAATCGTACATCAGTCCAATTAGAGGCGAAGAAAGTTCAAATAGGCATGAAATTACATTCACCTTGCGTGACCTAATTACGCCGCCAGCCTCATTTCACCAGCTGCCAGACCAGGGCCGGCAAGTTGGCTGCCTGGTTGCATGTGTGGGTGGGGGTGGGGCAGGCATGGCTGGTTATGTTGGGGGGGAATAATGAACGTCAGAGGCGATACCGTTGTGGGAGGAAGAAGGTGGCGGTGTTGAAGAATCTAGCGAGGCTACGTCCTCCGTGTCCGAACCGTTTGGTGAGGCGTCATGGGGGACACACGTTCAGCACAGGGCCACCGGCTCACGTGTCCCTTCCACGGTCTCACCTGAACGAGCTGCGCTGCTCTCTTTGAGGCCAATGTTTGGATTGGTCGGACATCCTCGCCTCCTTCCTGTCATTAAAATCACAAAAACATGGACAACTGCATGAGTTCATGGGATGAGATAAGATGAGATGGGGAAGCTTGTGTCATCCATTAAATGTACATAACATGGAGGTTTTTCTGTTTTCTGGCGACACAGTAAAAACGGACATGACGCAGTACTAAACAGACAGTACACAGTGTGACCACTTTGGTGATTGTACGTTTTTTTATTTGAACATGTACTTACTTAGAGTGCTGAAGTCAGGGCTGTGTACACATCAATTCATTCATTTTCTACAGTTTTCTTCCCACACTTTCTCTCTTGGCAGACTTAGTAGGCATTTCGTGCCATAATCTCTAATTCCCCCATACGGAGCTCCGGGGCGTTATCTGGGTTTTAAAGTGATATTTGACACCGCCAGAGCAGACGGCTCTCTGCTCTGGTGTGCCATATGGCTCCGGACAGAGGCGGGTGCTGTGGCTCAGACCGGCCAATCACAAGTGG
The DNA here is from genome assembly GCA_027123135.1 of Urophycis floridana. Taxonomy (NCBI): domain Eukaryota; kingdom Metazoa; phylum Chordata; class Actinopteri; order Gadiformes; family Phycidae; genus Urophycis; species Urophycis floridana. The sequence goes on from JAOPUI010000038.1 coordinate 1,023,871, forward strand.
GATGGATATGAGGCAGGGCGAGGTGGCAGAGCCCCGGCCGTGTCTGGGACGGGGCCCTCAGACGAGGCAAGCAGCAGCAGCTGGCCAACTGCGCCGATCTGTAATCAATGAACCAAATGGTGGATGGGATTATATGCCTAATTGCACAGCTAACCAGTCAATCCCAAAATGAGCAGACAGCATCAGCTTGTGTCCATGACCCAATAGCGAGGGCCGGCATTATCCAAGGCCTCTGACGGTGATTAAACATTCATGACCAGTACAGGAGGCCCTTGGAGCTGTTGGTTTAAGGGGTTGTCACGGTGACATGAGACAAACTGCTTTGTGGCATTTATTCATTCTAGATCTTTCTGTAGCTTCAAGCACAATGACAGAAATAAACAGGGATTTAGTTAAATAACCTTAATAGTATTTAAGGATTTTATGAAAACGACATTTATAGAAAAATTATAGAAAATTATGAATACGTAAATACCACATTTAATACCTATGTTCGTGACTTGAGATGAATGAGGGGTGGAACCGCATCATCTCGCAGCAGATGGAAAGGACAGACAGACCATTTATTCTGTCTTTTCCATTTTCTCGGACCAGTAGCTAAATCAATTATTTATTTCACATGTGGTGCCCAGAACACACAGAGAACACTAATGCATGCCACATACTGTGAGTTATCACTAGAAAGCACTGACTACGTACCCGGGCATTGGGCAAGGCATGCTCTGTAGATCTACAAGGTGCACACTTATTACCTGTATTCAGGCCTGCGTTCACTGAAAACGACACTAGTTCAATAATCATGTAAGCCGTATAACATCTTGTCCCATATTGTTTAAAATCCTTAATCCGCTTCGGTGAAGACAGCTTTTGGAAGCCCTCAGGTTATGGGCCACACTTACACTCTTGCTGCCTCAGGCTAATCTCAGATTACCAGTGTTATACCGAAGGGATCGTTGACAGGGGAAGATTCCTGGGACATCCTCGGTGGTTGATGGACAATTTGTGCGAGTTGTAATAGGGTAACGTAAGCAAAAAATAAAAACAATTCAAATGTCTACATAGAGATATCTATAACTATATAGATACATATATGCATTGAGTAGCAAAATCTGCTGTTTCCGGGACCCGCCGTATGGAGCATGGATTTAACCCATGTTGTGATCTTTTTCCTTACTATTTCCTTTTTAGTTATTTAACAGATGCCTCTGTCCAGGGCGACATGCATGCCTGTAACGAGTAGGGGCTGTGCATCTTGCCCAAGGAGGCCGCCGGGTAGACTGCGAACATTGGCGTTCAAACCCCTACAAAACCCTTTGGCTCCTGATTCAAACGCCCCAGAGCGCGAGACTACCCCTACCCCGTTTCCACCCAGGGGTTTAGACACAGGAGAAGTGCCTTGTGCCGCACCTGTTCCTTCCCCGGTAGGTTTCCAGGTCAGCTCCCCGTCGTCACACGTCACTGTTGTGTTGATGATGTGGCCAGGGTTGACCCCCGTTACCTCACTGTCGGGGGGGTACTGCCGGTCGTCGCTGCAGCGCGCTGGGCGCACGGCAGTAGTGAGTGGGAGCGGGCCCCGGTCCTTTTTGGAGCTGCCCGCACCGTGGCCAACTGGCTCGGGGAGGACAGCGGACTCTGTGGTAGGCGCCAGAGGTTGTGGTAGGCGGCAGGACGGAGTCGTGTGTTAAATGTGTTTTGAAAGCTTGTGTTTTGGTCACATTTATATTTTCCGCATTTCAACGCGGCAGGCGCTATGTGTGAAACATAATATTGATTCATTGTGTCAATTATTTGTGCCCGTTTGACAAGTACCTCCACTTTGTGGAAGGTAGCGTAAATTGATCCTGTCGTGGATGTTTTTGACTTTTGTTCTGTCGTTCTTCTGTTTTCACGCTCACTTGGGCCATGTTAAGCTTTGGTACGAATGCCCTGGCCTGATTGACAGGATTGCAAGAACTGATGCAACGGTTGTGGCCTGTTACATTTCACTTGAGTTTTGATTTGAGTTCATATCATGTTCATATTGGCCGTGTACACTATTAGCTGATGAGCACTAAACAATTCTACTGCTCAGTGAGTCTCAGTCCTTGCTATTGCCTAGTGCTATTGCTAGGCCATTTCTTTAGTAACTAACTATAGTCAACAGGTGCATCAAACAAGGGCTAGGACAACAAAACCTTTGCTAACAAAGAACAGTTCAACTAGTGGATTATAGCTAGCTGAATTTGCAAGTGTCTAAATGTATTTGCTTAAACCTTACTCAAGTGGATCTGAAGGAGAACTCTTTAGTCTGCAAGGAGATCTTAAGCACTTTGAGTCATGGGCAAGGTGGTGGTAGGGGAGGGGGGGTGTAACACAGCTTCGTCATTGGTTCGAGAGAGGGCGATTACCAACCTTTTGTAGCGAGCGTGTGCTCTCTCTTTGACAGATGGTGTCTCACCTTGTCAATGCAAACATGGCAGTTGTTTTAAAATGAGAAGGATGCGCCATGGACATGTGAAATGATCATGTAACCTTAGTGCACACACTCACACACACAGAGGCAGCAGTTGTCCTTGTTTGCTCCCATCTTGGTCTGTAGTGAAGTCAGGGTCGTACCCATGCTGCCTCTGTGCCTGGGGGCATGCTTACCTCTGGAGAGTGGCTGCTACGCTATAGGTGACGGTGCGAGGGCCATCACCGGTTTGAGTTGGGCAACAAGGAGGCAAACTCTCACTCCACGGGTGTACTACACCTAGTGATCATGCAGCATGCTACATTATTAATGTCCTGAAAACATCAATGGTGTACTCCGAGCAGCGTGGAAGTCAAGATTGTCATCCTACATGGCCGTCTCGTTTTAAGGACCTACTATGGATTCTACTACTAACATGACATTGATCTGTGTGGTGAGGTAGAACTAAAACTCTTGATTGTTTTTTTAAATTAATTAAAGCCTTAAAGGTGTGTTGCTGTTTGAACATTTCTTTCATCAGATCACCGTAAGATGTTCGTCTTACTATCAGACGTGGTTTCACCACTGCTGACGCCAAGTGGCTTTTTGCCAGAAGGTGAGGTAATAAAAATCAATTCTTCTTTCTTTTCAGCCACTAGAAGAAGCACGGAATATAACAAGCGAATCATTTGATGGAAGAAAAGAAAAAGAGAAGACAAGACGAGAAGAAAAAGAAGGAAGCCGGAGTTAGAAAGGTGCGTCCTATGCCCGTTAACTCCACCCGTTAACTCCACCGCGTCAACGCCAGCCCACAGAAAACACACACACACGCTCTATCAGATTGTCTGTGCCCGTAGTAAAATACACTTACAGTGAAAGTTCACCGTGCTGTCCTCACATCGTCCTGGCACACTGACATTTTACCCATGATGCACCGCGGGACGCGCCATCATCCATCAGATGGTGGAACACATTGCTTAAAGTTGTTGCTGCTTTTTCAGCCACTTTGCATACAAATCTCCATCAGCCCTCGTGAACCCAATATGAGGATAACTTTAAATAGTATGATGATATGATGTAGGTCAGTGTTTTTGTTGTGTCCTACTTATGTAGCCCCTGCCGCAATAGTGCAATATTAGCAGGTGTAAACGTTCAAGGGGAATTTGTGTATTGTGTATGTGTATTTTTTTTTATGTATGGCTGCACAGCGAATGGGGAACCACCTAATACATCTTTTTTTTGTCATTTGTTTCTTTCTTCTTTCTTTTCCAGGCCACCGAACAGAAAACCAAAGGTGAGTTGAGTGCTGAAATCTTCTCCCACTGCTTTGACTGGTTTGACTGCTTTGGCGATATCAAAAGCGACTGATTGGCGGTCGCCATCGACTTGCGTGCGCTCAGCACTCACAGCTCGGGGAGCAGGTAACGAGCACGCCGCTCCGCCAGCCCCCACGTCCTCCGCACCTGAACGCGGCGCCTTAAAGTGTCACTTTAAGTTGCCGTCTAAGCGTCTTTCTTAAGACGTTGGCCGTTAACAAAAAGGTTCAGCTGCCGCAGGGCTTCAGCGCCAGAGCCGAACCGGAGGCCAGGTGCCAGAGGAGGCCTAATAAGGAGGGTAGGGACGCTGCAGCTGCACCCAGGGGCCTCCCCGGGGCGACAAGGGCGGGCCAAGGCAGACGGGGGAAGCACCAGAGATGCTGGTCGGGATACATGCGCCGCCCCCCCCCCCCTCCCCCCCTCCCCCAGCCGCAAAAGGCAGTTTGAAAACACGAAGTTGGGTGATTTTGTTTTTTGGTGAAACATCAAAGAATCGGTGAGGGCCAAAAGCGTGGGGCCGGGGGAAAAAAAACCAGGCTTGCAATGTGGGCTTAGCTGGTATATTCTGAAGCGGGGGTCCGCGCTGACGGGCTTACGTCTTGAAAGAGAGCGGCGGCAGTAACATCTCATTCCAGCCCCCCCCCCAGGATCTCCGAGGTCCATGGCCAGGCCGCGCATTTGATGCTCGAGAAAGCAATTACCACCCTGTTTCTTTTGTGGTGAGATTCTGGGGTTTTTCCCGTGTCCGTCAAAGTCGGCGGTGGCGAGCACCGCGCGTTGTTGTAAACGCACGGTTGTCAAGGGTTACCGACGGCCGGTGCCACCGTCTCTCTCAATCTCCCAGCTGAGACTGACCTAATGAGTCTTAATGGATGGGATGTCTGACTCAATGACGGCTACCTCACAGGACACTGTCGTATTGAACATAACATCTCCCTCTCTCTCACTCTCCCTGCTCTGTCTGTCTGTGTCTCTTTCTCTCAGTCTCTGTGTGTGTTTGTGTGTGTGTCTCTCTCTCCCGCTCTGACTTAAATTGTCTCACTTTGCCCCCCCCCCCATACACACACACACACACACACACACAAGAGCTCCATTTTATATTCCGTTTATTTGTTCAGCGCACGGCCATGATTTGACCGCAGCAGTTGGCCCCTCTCTCTCTCGTTGTGACTCATTTGACATTTCCATTTCCCATTCCGCTGCGTATTTTAGTGCAAGCACTTGTACATTCCTCCGCGGCGCTCGTATCCCTAATAGCTCTGTTAGCCGCGGTTAGCGTTATTAGCGACATTAGCACGGTTAGCGTGCGCGAGGCCGTCTCAGCCCATAGGCCTGTGATAATGATGCTGCGGGTAGCTAATGAGGCGAGGGGGGAGGTGGCAGCGGCAGGGCCCAGGTGATGGGTGGACCGTGGGGAGGGGGAGCACTGGGGTGTAACCCGACACCATCCGCTGCAGCCAGGCCTGGAGAAGGAGAGCCTCGCTTGGGACTGTGGGGGGCGGGGGGGGGTTGGACACACAGAGGGGTGAAGGGGAGGTAGAGAAGAAAAAGGGGAAGAGAGGTTGTTTTTTTCGGGGGGATTGGGATCATTTCCTCTGTGATCATCTCTAGGTTTCGTTGTGAGGTAATGCCGGGATCCAGGTTTACTGATGAGGAGATGTGGCTTGGCGATAGCAGCTCAAGGAAATGGAATGGGAGTTTTATGGGAAAATTAGATTCTTGGGTCATAGTCGTTTTTTTATTCTTAATTTGAATTTATGAACTGAAATTGTGACGACCGCAGTGGCAGTTAATCCGACTCCAGCGCGACGTCAAAGTCCCTCCGCGGCGACCGCCGTTAGGTAAACAGTTATTTTAGTGTGCTGCGCGGAAAGAAGTGAACTGTGTGAGAGAGTGAAAGTGAGCATGTTCCAGTTTCCTGTCGCCTCAACACAGCTGTGGAGCCCTAATAGAGCACGCGCACACACAGACACGCACACACAGACAGTATGGCATCACGCTCCGGCAGTTTCTAAGCTGTGACATACTGTACATGTCAAATATTGATAGTGCATTACTACCAAAGGGCACGTTTCGCACAAGCATCAGTATTTACGATAAAACATACATGGTTACCTTGGTAGCGGTTGTTGCTAGGCGCTTTAAGAAATCTCACCGGATATTCTTTTTTTTTTTTTCTTCACATCATTAAAGAGCCCCGCACAGCTCCAATGATGCTTCATTAGAGACGCACGCCTTTTTACGCACACAGACGCGGCTTCTTGCCTCCTCCGTTCAGCCTTTGCCCGCACGCACACGCATGCACGCACACGCATGCGGCCGCACACACACACACACACACACACACACACACACACACACAGTTTACGAGACCCTTGCGTAACAGTAAGGCCAGCAGTGAAACCACTTGGAAGCCATAAAATCCGGCCTTTTCGGGGAGATGTGCCGTAGTGTGCCTCGCGTCGGAGGACCCCGGTGACCCACCTGGAAGCTCCGAGCGCTGTGCACCATCACGCCACAGTCCAGAGGGATGGTTTAACACGGACCGCCTCCCATTGTGGTAATGTCTACCATCGAAAGACATTCCCCCTTTCCTCACCTTCGTCTTGGCTACGGATAAAGGTCACAGCCTTGATCGCACACCTCCTCCTCCTCCTCCTCACTGAAGGATAAAGAGAGAGGTTGAGGAAAGACTTAGTCATCAACGTTGATATAATTGGGATCATATCATTACCGGGCTCTAATTGAGAACGAGTGAAAGCGGAGCACAGAGTCCGAGCAATTCATGTTTGTTTAATCTTCATGTATTTGAAATCCGGAAAACATTATAAAACAAATGACTTAATTTTCTGGCATTTTGCCACATGTGAGTCGTGACTTTAATATTGAGCCCCTCCTGAGACACTTTCAGAATTATAAAAACCCAATTATACTTTTCTGTTCTCTCCAACACAAACCAGTGTAGCTGGGCTGGCTGTGTGGTGGAGTTGGAGGGGTTTGGGAATGTCGATTGTAAGGTTCTTAGAAACAAAGGGTCAGGTATTGGCTGGCCGGCATTTTTTATTTGTAGAATGTGTCAGTTATAGGTGGCCATTTTATCCATGACATTTTTGAAATACTACCTTTGACTACCGATACTGTATGTCCAGGTTATTTACATGCTAGTTGAAATTCAGTCACATTGCAACCTTAACTATGTAAATACTAGTCACACAGTATGTTCAATAGACGACCCACCTCTCCACGCAGACAGCCTTTTGGTGTCTGCTGCTGCAAACGGCTCGCCCTACCATGCAGACATGGCACGGGGGTTAATGTTGCAGGCTTAATCTGCTTTTGTTCTCTGTTCATTCACGCTGTGCATTTTTAATACCCCCCCTTTAAAACGAAGACAGACGGCTGGCGAACACACACACACACACACACACATACACACACACACACACACACACACAAACACACACACACAAACACACACACACACACACACACACACACACACACACA
>JAOPUI010000038.1:1038249-1062378 GCA_027123135.1 Urophycis floridana
TATCTATCTATCTATCTATCTATCTATCTATCTATCTATCTATCTATCTATCTATCTATCTATCTATCTATCTATCCTTCCATCCATCCATCCATCCATCCATCCATCCATCCATCCATCCATCCATCCATCCATCTGAACATATAGAGGCTGGCTATTGTGTCTTAAAGTTCTGGTCATCCCTACAGATTTTCAAATACATCAGTTTCAACAAGACCATGACCCAACTCTCCTCCACGCTGGGTCGCTGCGCAAAGGACATCCTCGGATTCGCAGTCATGTTCTTCATCGTGTTCTTCGCTTATGCTCAACTCGGTTACTTGCTCTTTGGGACGGAGGTGGATTCCTTCAGCACCTTTGTCAAGTGCATGTAAGACATGTTAAGAGGGCCGACAGGATAAATAACCAATGTCAAACAAGGGATTGTTTTCGTAAGGGTTTACTCTTGTTTTTTTTTTCAGGTTCACGCAGCTCCGAATTATTCTGGGTGACTTTGACTACAACGCCATTGAGCGCGCCAACAGGGTTCTGGGGCCCATCTACTTCTTCACTTACGTCTTCTTTGTTTTCTTCGTTCTGCTGGTAAGCAGTCCCAGACGTTCTTCTTCGAACAGTAGAAATAAACCTGAGAATGGGCTTTGTCAAATTCATTCTGCCTAATTTTCTTCCTAGAATATGTTTTTGGCCATCATAAATGACACGTATTCTGAGGTGAAGGAGGAGCTCTCATCGCAGAAGGATGAGCTACAGATTACTGACCTCATCAAGCAGGTAACGACACCTTCACCTTGTGTGTATGTGGGACAAAAATCACACCACCTTCTACACACACACACACACAAAATTCTATTCTTTTACCCACCTTTTTTACCGTCCTCTCTGTGCGACGCAGAGCTACATGAAAACATTCATGAAGTTGAAGCTCAAAAAGGAGAAGATATCGGACGTTCACAAAGCCCTGCGCTCTAAATCGGGGGAGATTGAATTCAAGGATTTCAGAGAAACCCTGAAGGAGTAAGTCATGACAAACACACACATTTCAAAGGAACTGCACCAATGCTATTACATTTGAGACATTAACTTGGTGTTCTGCAAGGATGGGGCATGCGGACCATGAAATCTCTGCAGCCTTCTCTCGGTTTGACTACGATGGCAACCAAGTTCTGGACCAAGAAGAGCAAGAAAGGATGAAGGCAGAGCTGGAGGAAAAGAGGGTTGGTGCCAAACTCTCATTTGGTGTATGGGTTCAATTGTACAAGGGTGGATTCTAGTATAATCTCTCTTTTTTGCATATTCCTCAGGAGGCTCTCAGTGCTGAACTCAACAAGCTTGGGATGGATTATGATAAAGATTTAGAGGAGGAGACGTCTCTTAAGACAGCTCAGACGGAAACGTCCAATCAAACCATGGCAGAGCAAAAGGAGATCCAGAGGTGAGATTTCCATTCATGAGACTACCAGCACCATTATCTGTGCATTGCATTATGCAGGGCATAGGAAAACTGAGAATGCATCATGTAAACAACCAAACCCACTAGGACACTCACAATGAATGTCTGTCTTGGTTCATCTTAATGAACAATGCAAACCAAACTAATGGTCGAAAATCCTTCTTTGGATAAAAGGTTGTCCAAACAGGTTGTTCAACTGGAGAGCTCTGTTGCGACCATTGTGCCACAGATTGAAATGATTATGAAGAATCTGGGACTAAATTAAATGGTAAGGAAACCAATGGAATATGTGCAATATGTTGTGCTATTGGGATTTTTGTATACATACAGCATATCTGTATTCATAACTTGTATTATTTGCCTTTTGCCTTCATCTAGATTCTAGAACAATCAATCTTACTCAGATGGGAATTTCTCTGCTCAGACAGATACATGGATTAAAACCAAGACACCATACCGGAGATCAGTTCCTTCTGGCAATTCTCTGCATAATTATATGATTCTCATATGTAACCCAAGTAGAACTTACTGTATGATTCTCAGATTTGATCTCACAGTAGAGCACAGTGAGTTAAAGTGCTACATACCATAATGCATTCACTTCAGCAAATATCTTGAAGCAGGAACATACTTGAACAGTGGTCCAGTACAACAAAAAAATCCAGTGCAATATTTTAACAAGCATATTCAATAGCATAAATCAATATTCTTCTATAAAATAATTGATATAGCCTACCACAAATTACAAGCAAGCATTGTGTGCGTATAGGCATCCCTGCTTGATAACTGTTAGGTTATTAGGCTATAGGTTACTGCAAAGTGTGGTAGATAAAACTTGCATTAAAACAATATTATTGTGGTAAGCTTGGATTGCTATTGCTGTCGTAATAATCTGCAATTTGATGTTGTTTATTTGTCAAGCTATTTCCACAATAGTGCAAAGATTAAATACACTAGGTGAGCTTTAGCTCAAATTTATATTTGACTAAATTATTGTAATCAATGTTAATGCTACATTTGCCTTGTGCAAGATTTCTAAATGCTTACGAATGTATATTATTCTGCGCATGAAGTACATGATTACCTGCTTCTGTAATGTGGATTATCTGACCAATATACTAGACTATTCATGCAACGTCCATTTGTAATTAAATAAGACTTGCATTGCATTAACTAGAAAACTTTGTCTAAAATTTAAATTAATTCATAATTCATTCATTAGATATTTCTAGCCTGAGGCAAATCAGCACAATTTTCATAATAGCTTTAATGTTTACCCTAAAAAAAATGCACATTTGTATAAATATTCACACAAAAAGCTGTCTATTGTACATGTATTGTATATATAAATGTAGCGTTACTTTCACGAAAAGAGCACTGACACATTCTTAAGTAAATTCATAAATTATTGGTGGTATTTTACATTTATATGTAAAGCATTACATAGAATAAATGTTCATGAACAACATGTTTCAAAAGTTCCTTTATTTTGGAAGGGTTATTTGTGTATTTTGTTTGGATGAAATGTTGCAAGTTATCCAGTACTGCAATCCAATTAAGCTTTTGAATTTCAACTCTCACAAATAAACTTGCTATTACATTCAATATTTTAAGCAACAGATATATTACATGTCATACATGCAATTCAAACATAAACATTGTCCATTTCCTTATACTCTCTGAAAATGGCACAACAATGGAAAACTTTTGATTTGAAATTACCCTGAAATTGCAATGAAGCCTAATTATTACAATTTGCAGACATAACAGTTATGGCGTATCCATAAATTATATTGCTAAGATTCTATGAATGGAAATTAGATTACCTACATTATGTACATAATCGTCAACTTTTTTTAAAGGGTTTATATTTACAAATCCAATTTTTTTTTTAACACAAAAGGAGCTACTTTTATAAGACTGTACATAATGGCACAAAAGATTCAAATGACAGGACAAAATGAACAACAAATGATTATACCATTCACCAGTGCTCTCATTAATGCATTAGTCTAAAATGTGTGGAAGTGCTTTAGGACATTTGAATAGCTAAACGATGGTTGAACGAGAATTCAGTTTAAATGAAAGATGACAGAAGGTCGAATCATCTGAGAAATTAATTCAAAGAATAAATTAATGAAATTATGGCTTTAGCTCTGGAGTTACCTTTGTGAACCACTTTATCATCCATGTAAAACAGAAGAAAAATTGATATGATACATTGTTTTTTTCCTTTATATTGATAGAGGGGATACAATATGAAGTAACATTACTGAGGCTAGTTTTATTGAGAATCGTCCTAAATGCGTTATTTTGTGCTTGTAAAAAAAGAACCGATTTAAAAAGGGAGCCTTTACAATTTTCTGCGAAGGGATTCAATGTAACAGGAATAAACAACTATTTTCGATCCAAGGATGGAGACCAGTGCCAGAATTAACAACTCATTTATCTGTACAAAAGATTTTTCTTTGGGAGAAAAAAGTATGGGGGTTTAAGCTATTTACATAGTATTTATACACTCCACATATTGTAGCCTGACCCATGAGTTGGAAGCAAAAACTAAAACCTGAATTAACTAAAAATTACTTCTTGAATGAGATCATGCAGGTACGTATAGTTTTCAAATCTGCGTTGTTCAACTTCCTCGAGGTGACTGCATGTTCACCTTACATCTTTCCGAAGACGGAACAGAAGACCACCGATAATTCAGTGGTCTTTCTGTGGACCAAGTGCAACAACAAAAGCTGTTTCTACATCTAAACATGTTCAGGTGTTGAATACTGAACGCTTGATTATACCACAATATGACCAGAAACCATGGGTGTATTAAAGTGTAATTAATCCTGATCTGAAATTCCCAGTTAGCGATTGTCAAAGCCCAAATGCCACCTCTAAAAATATCTTTTTGTTTTAGAGACATTGTGTAGTGTGTAGTTAACACAAATGTCACATTAATGCCACATAAGTGTCGCATGTATGGAGAAAATAGTTACGCAACGTACACCCTAAATGACTTGGACGTGGCTTTTTTTAGATTTTCTTCACAGCGCTACCATATATGCCTGTATGTGGGTGGTCGTTTGTTATAAAGCAAATAAACTCCTGATTTGCCGTTGACAGTAGCAACAATTATTATTTTAAAGCCTTTGTGACTACAGCTCACTCAACCTCATTCCCATAGCACCAGTGTCAAGAGTCTCCCCAACAGAGAGTGGACGGTGTGGTGGAAGCGAGGGCCGGCTCACTGCGTCTGGTAGCCAGCCATGCTGAAGTTGGCCAGGTTGGCCAGGTCCACTTGGCCCGGCTGGGCCTGGGATGGGGCGGATCCGAACCCGCCCACCCAGGCCGGTGAGAGGGACTGCCTGAAACAGCAGGGATTGGCAGAAGAACGTTATTGAAAAGCCTGAAGCTGTTTTCAAGAGTTATTGTGGAAGGAAGCCAATAATAAGTAAAATCCTGTTTCCAACATTCAAACAGGTGGTACGATTGGATTGACTTGGAGAGACAAGATGTCTCACAAGAGCATAGGAAATATATGACATGCAATAATGACTTTCATGTATTCTAGCCTATGCAATCATGACGGACAAAGTCATTTAATAAATATGAGGGGCTTACTCCACTCCAAAGCCTTGCTGGTTCCAGGTCTGGCCGTACATGCTGTAGGAGGGAACCTGCCACCCATTGGAAGTGTACTGTCCGTACTGCTGCTGTTGCTGCTGCTGCTGCTGCTGCTGCTGTTGCTGCTGGGGCTGCTGAGGATTCCCATACACCTGATTCCACTGACCCCACTGGCCGTAGTCCACCTGGGAGAGGGGGGGGTGGCATTAGTTGACTTCAATAAACTCAACAAGGTTTCTTAACCTGAAACTCTTTACACCTTTCCTTAACATTAGTATTGAGTCTACCTGTTGTGGACTTTTGGCCATGTCTGGAGATTCCTTGCCCCAGTAGCATTTCACAAGGTGTCCTTCAATGGCGGTGCAGTTCACGGAGACAATGGCATGGGCAGCACTTTCATGAGAGGAGAACCTTTGAAGACATAAGGTAATGGTGTTTCATCATTTCAGTGTGTCTATCTATGAATCCAGGGGTATGGGTCCACTGAGCACTTGTTAATACACAACAGATGCCCGTGAAATATGGGCATCTGTGGCGTGCTACTCCCTATAGAATAGCACGCCATTGATTGTTGACAACTGTAAACATTGTGCTGACATCTAGAGGCTACTTTGTGCACTGGAGGTTGTCTCTGCAAACTGTACCTAATGAAAGAATATCCCTTCTCAGGAAACACTCTGATCTCCATGATTTGACCGAATGGAGAGAAGGTCTGTCTCATGAGGTGCTCTGGAAGAGTCAAAAGACATCAGTGTCACAAGAGGGCAAACTACATATTGACAATGCAATCGCTTTCCAGAACATGACTGTGGGTAGTTGCCTGTGAGCCCTGACTGGATCCCTCCACAGTACACAGTGCAGTTCTGCGGGCTGGACTGGGTGACGACATCCTCAAACCTCAGTTGCTTCGACCCGTCTGAAATGAAAAGGAAAACGCCCCATTGAAAAAAAAAAAAAAACTCTAAAGCAAAACAAACCATCTGCTGAACATCAAATGTAAGCCCATGGAGCATGAATCAAGACACCAAACTATCATTTCTACTGCATTCCAAAATTGTTCAGAGCACAGAACGTTTTCATAGCCAGAAATGCGAGTGCATGACTTTGTAACGTTTCTCTAACAACGAACATGGATGGCATCAGGACACACTGAGGCCGGCTGAAGAGACACCATACATACTGTCTGGGATGCTCTTCGGAGCTGGCGGCTTGCGCGTTGCCCAGTTGGTTCTGATCTGGCGCCCTCCGAGCCACTGCCCTCCCATTTGACCGATGGCGTTTTCTGCGTCCTGGAATTTAAAAAGCAAAGCTAGTTCCACTACATCTATGTGCAACATTGTAAAGTTTTAAAAACTGCCATCTTGCCTCAGACAAAGTCCTATCTTGCTAATATCACAATGTAAACATTGCAAATTGATACAACTAAAACTAAACATGAATTATCTAACAATGTTCTAAACTATGTTCAATGTTTCGATATATACTGTATATATTTATATATATTGTAATAAGCAAAAGCAGAAAATAGAAATAACCTTCATGGCGTGCTCTTGCCCTGGAGCCTTACCAGTTTGTTGTAGAAGGACACAAATCCATACCCCTTTGATTTGCCTGTCGTCATGTCCTTCACAACACGGGCGTCACTGGAAGCAAACAGGAAAATGGCATTAGCACGCTTCACTTTGAAGGTTTCCGTTTTAAAGAGGAGCCACGCAAACACACTGAACAGTGATTCCTCTACATGGTCCTAAGTTGTAACTGTACTTTCACTAGCTTAGCCCTGGGCTGACCACTGGTGCGTAAGACTAACATCAAAAGACCAACAAGAGAACAAGTACAAATACATGCAGCCTACGCTGTTGGTTCAACATGTTTTCAGGTCTGTACGTTGCTTTAAGGATTCCTGGCCAGCAGAGCACCACCGTCTGGTTTCACACTAGTAAACTATTGACTTAAATTCACAAAAAGGAATACGTTGTAAGGTTTACCATGCATTCTTAAAATCTGCTGTTGGTGCTCGTCCTAAAAATAGAAATATATAAAAAAAAATATATCAAAGAGAAAAAAGGAATTAAACGGCATACATGGCCTGTTAACAGATTTCTTTATTTTTCCTGGTCAATTCTTTACCACCAATATGGAGTTTGGGGAGCTGCAAATTTTGAGAAATTGACAATTTCAGAATTGTTGTGGAGGAGCAATGCACTACAAACAGTACTATGCAAATCAAAGTGAGAGACAGGTCATACATAAATTTAGAGTATTAAAGTTGGTTAATCTAAACTAGGTCATGTTAATAGACAGCATCTACAATAAAGACATATGGAAAATAGAATAGAGGAAAAAAAACTACATCTGATTCTCCGAGTGCACAGTTCCTTGCTGTTAGCTTCAAGCTCCTGTCCAATCCTATGAGCATTTCTGTAAAATAACCAGAGTGCTATTACTTCACTGAGATCCACAGCCGCAGTAAAGGTGAAAGCTTTTCAGGTTCATGAAAAGATCGAATTTTGTTGACAATCAAGACAAGTTACTTACCATAACCTAAACATCTTCAAGAAAACCCCAAGCAAAGATTTGACACTTCAAATCAACACTATCCCATATTTACATACATCTAAAAATTGTAAAATTGAATAGCTATAATAACTATTATTAATGCTAAGTTCACCAATTGGTAAATTATGTTATACATGTGAAAATATGTGGTAACTACACGTGTGTAATACAACACATGCCAGATGTGTTATTGTACACATTCATCGTCCTGCTTTTCTTTACATTAAAGGTGCTGTAAGTAAGTGTTAAGAGCTATAATGCCACAGCCACCTGTCAGCTATTACTGAGCGAAATGAAGTGAGACTGCACCTGCCTCTTTAACAGCCAATTTAGATTTGAGACCGCGCCCGGCTCATTTCTGACCAATCAGGGCATCTTTTCCCTGGTTGCGGAATCCTTGTTCCCTGTCAATCACAGCTCCATGAATGCAACACTTTGCAAAAGTAGGTTGTATATTTTCGATATATTGCTCTGGCTCTTTCCTTGCTTTATCTCTTCACAATTGCTGAATCTTACCTACAGCACCTTTAGGCCTAAACATTTGCAAAAAAAACCAAAAACTAAAATTTATAGACAAGTCATTCAGGATATACACCTGAAAGACTTTCTATTCCAAAAATATGAAGAAAAACAAAGTTAAAAACACAATTCAGATTATCTGCGAATAATATAGACACAACATTGACCTAACTTTGCTGTGAAAACAACTGATCAACTAGCGAGAGTGAAATTAATAATAACAAATTAAAAACCTGGCCTCATTCATTAGTTTGACTGTCATTAGTAGTACTGCAATTGTAACTGCAAATGGTGTACATTCAAAATGCCAACTCTGATGGTAACTGGCAGGGAGAGTGTATGGCGTGGTTGAAACACATGTGTTGGTCACGTGTGTAGAGAACTACAACAGGAAAGCAGCACGTCAATAATGTCACACAGCAGAGAAGTCCGTTGCTAAGTGCACCCTGAAAGGAAACCATACGCAGTGCACAACGCAAACTATCAGCAGCACATTTACGTAAGACTTACGAGATTTTCCCAAAAGGTGTAAAAGCGGCTTTGACATCCTCTGTTGTAATCTCAGGGCTCAAATCACCCACAAAGACATGGAAGTGATCTGGAAAGTAATAATTACAACAGTATTAAGAACCATCCACTTCTGGTACACTAAAAGGTGTCTCACAAAAGAGCCTTGAAGCAAGAAGAGGTTTAGGGTGAACACTTACTGGATGTGTCTTTCTTTTGAGTACTTGGAGTGGTGGCCCAATTCACTTTAACCTCCTAAAATCCAAAAGACATTTCATTACGTTTTTATCAACATCAAAGCATTGCACTAAAGAAAGGAGGGACCTTTTCCATTAAATCTTGGACAAAACAACCGTACCTTTCCCAAAATCTTCCTGCCATTCATTGCTGCAAGGGCTGCAGCAGCATTTCTGTGTTCGAAAAACTCCACAAAGCAATATGGATCATTGCTTGTATGCTGTTGGAGAAAACTAAACTGTCAAAACGGCACTGAAAGTCTATCTCCTTCTATATATATTCAATTCATAGATGTGAGTGTATTGTTGATGGCATATAGTGCAATGTTAGATATGTGCTTTTCCAGTTGGATGTTTTTAATGTTGTTTTAATGTTGGGTTTCTAATCAGTTACACCATAAGGAATAGTGGTGATGTTGCAATTTTGCCGATATGGTGAACTGAAGTCAACAATTATAGTATTGAAAATAGCACACATGTAATGAGTCTGTCATACCAGAAGCTCAAAACAAATGCTTACTTATTCAATTGCAAAATGGTAAAGCGAAAATACGAGAAGTTGACAGATGCGGAACCAAACATTTTAATTTAATGTTATTACAACTTTGACTATATTAGTTAACTAAGTGAATACGTATATAATATAATGTAGTCATGTTGTGTATGAGAGTTTTTGACAGTTGCCATAACAGTCTTTTCGCACGTTACGTACTCAAAATATGGTTATAACACAGCAACTTACCTCAGTGATCATTTTGCAACTTTTACAAGTACCTATCTGGGAAAATAGCTCCAGGATCAAAACTTCCGTCACATCTTTAGATAGGTTACCAACATACCTGGGGAAACACAAGGTTCAACGTTGGGAGGAGATAAAAGCGTTTAATCTTAACCAGATTTAACACGTGTTTAACCAACACAGCCCACTTTAACGGGTGTTGATCGCCAGCTCAGGGATGCACTTCCATTGACTCAGACGAGGGCTCAATAAATAGCCCTAGCTTAAGACAATGATTTAGCAATTAACCAAACACTTAGCGGGGTACCCCAGTGCATTCTAGCGGGAAACGCACACCAAACACGGTCAGCTACATGGCGAAATACATGGTCATCGGACGCCAATAGCAACACAGTAATATTCCGCACTGTTGTATATGTAACTGTTTAAACGTGGAGCTAACCCTCGACCGCCTAGCTAGCTAACAGATTACGCTGCATCGTTAAATAGCAACGCAAAACATTATAAACTAAATTTGCTGTTGGATGGGGCTGCCCACAGTGACTTACAGGGTTTTGGGGTAACTGTCGTCCTCCATTGTCACTAATATACCTTTGAAAGACCGCTATTAACTATCTACAATGCCAAAGTTGTGCGTGAATACAACCACCAGCTAATAGCTTAGCGGCTAGCGGACGGGTGATAGCGACATACGTCACCACGCGTCCCCACACGTCACACCGGGGAGATGGTTTCGTGTGTCTGCGCGTGGACGTGTGAAGAACCAGCAGTTGTATTTTTAACATTTACAATTATCAACTTTGCGAATCGATTTTTAGGTAGGGAATACATTCCAGTTATGATGTGTGCAAATTGTCCAGTCCATATGTGAATTTCTGTTACTGAGTTGTTTGTGTATCATGTTCAGCAAGTCCCAAATGCTCCCCAAACGCATAAAATGGGCTGCAGGAAACCTGTAGAGTTGATGAAGTTAATTCTTGTCTAGAATGGTCATTTTATCAATCCTAATCATACTAAATTATACTGTCTAAAACAATCAGATCATGTTAACTTGGTAAGCATTAGGTTATTGCTACATCAAGAATCCTGAGCCTCCACACATCTATAGACTGTCCAGGTACATCCACCTCTATCCTGGAACTGCTGCTGGAGGCTTGCCCACGTGCAGCTCCAGCCAGACCTCCAACAGCTCCATAGCAGCCTGGTGCTGCTGTTTTGGGAACATCCTGTCCAGCACTGCTAGTTTGGTTCCGCGCCTGGATCTGTAATCCTGGTCCAGCGCCCAGCTGAAGGGGGACGCTGGGCGTCACTGCCCGATGCATAGAGCTGGAGGCCTCATTGCAAAGGGAGGGTGAAGTGAACGAGGTTGAATACATCGGATTCAGCGTTTGCTTGTCACCTACAGGGAGCTGACATGAGGAATCAGAACCCGACGGTTTGCAGGGAGAATAATGTGTCAGTGTTTGTTTCTCTCCATACGTCATAATCTTTACACAGTCTGACAAAAATCAAAAGTGTATCTTCTTAATATTACATTCATGGTTAAGCGTGTGCTACTCTACACTATGTAATAACTAGGCCATCCAAGCGAGGCAAATGGAAACTGAAACTGAAAGACAGAGACTGTTTGTTAAAGATCAAAATTATGCGATTGCAATTTACTCTAAATTATTAAAACAATTATCAAACTTTTTCAATCCACAGTTGATCCCACACAAATATGTTAACATATTCTACATGCCCCTGGAAACAAAAAAGGCCATAGGTATATTCATGATATATTCCATTTGGCCTTCGATAATGATTATATTTGGCTAATGCTTTTAATACTGTAGTCTGAATTCTCAACTCAGTTTTACAATGCAAAAACAAAAAATCAGTCATACAGTCAACAACCACCGGTGGTCGAGAGCTGCACTTTAGCCGACCGTTTGGTGGAACAATCTAGTTAATTCTTGTTCATGCGCTGAACATAGTCATAACAACATGAGTGGACTGCATGCCATCTTATCATCTAACCGCAAGTGGGCGGGCAACTGCAAGTAGGAGGGGCTTACAGTCGCAAGTGGGAAGGCTTGTTCATTCCCACGTTTGATTTGTTAACCTCCTAAAAAACCTACTTTATGATTATGTTTATAAGAGTAAATTCGACATTAGTCAAACGTTTTGGCTAAAAGTGGGTACGTCTTTGATCTGTGTAGTTTCAAAGGTAACATTTCATCAAAGAATTGTGACAACTTTCAGACAACGCTGTTGTCCCAATGGTTTTCAATTGTGTACAATTCGCGAGTGTACAGTATACTTAACTTAATTTATGCAAAAAGTATACACGTTTTTGTTTAAAGTAGCCTAATTATTGGATACAGTAATCTTAATGTTCTAATATAAGCCCACTAAATTTGTTTACATGCAGGTTACGTGTGTAATGTGTATATATAGGTACACAGTGTTTGTATTTTAACATATAGCCTACATTTATAACATAGGCCTACTTAACTGTGCGGCTGGAGTATATACTATTGTATAAAGTTATGTATTTGATACACAGAACTTTATACAATAGTATAGCCTATACATTATACAATATTTGATAGAATTTGATTAGGTAGAAATGAATATTATTCCAGCATACTTTGGGAACTTTTTTCAGATGCTCTTCCCTTCCCAGAGCAAAGTAAGTAAGGGACATCCACACGGCTGTGCTCTGTATCCACAGCAACAGCGAGTTGTTCAGCTTCAGAGTCACAGAGAACAACGTCTGCTGGGATGATGAGGAGAGCGGTGTGATGGATGAGGAGGAGCCGCAGGTGGATCTGAAGGAGCGTCAAGATGGAGGAGGACGAGCTGCAGGTTGCCCTGGAGGTGCAGCGGGGCGACAAGGACAAGGGACCCCTTATTGATAATCTTCCAGTACGGAGAGGACATGGACCTGCAAAAACCCCTCCCACTCGCGGTGTCCTCCCAATGGCTCCGGTCTGCAGAGATGCAGACGGCTCAACGCCCCGACGCTGATCGCGCTATTTCGAGAAACTTCCAGCCCCTTTTTTATACGTCATTTAAGGAATCCTTAAAGAGTCCGTTGCTTGTAGGAATGTCTCAGTACCTAACAGCCAGCGACATGGACAGCGTAAGGACACAGTCACCGATAGTAGCAATGGCAAATAACAACGACCCACTGCCTCTTGGATGGGAAATTAAAATAGACCCGCAGACCGGCTGGCCTTTTTTTGTGGATCATAATAATCGCACCACAACCTGGAATGACCCACGGCATGATGTCAAAAAGGTATGAGAGTCTATGAAGTTATGTGTTTTCTTCCCCCTTATTATAGTCGATTTCCATAAGGGTGTCGATATCCCTTATTTTCCTATTTGGATGGTCGGGTTATTAACAGGTTGCTAAGAGTGTATATCAGCTTTATAATTTGATATGTTGTTGACCGTAAAGGACTGGCAAAGGTCTGCCACACAATTCCGTGATAGGCCTCCGCGACAGCAACAGCTCATAAGCCTATTATTACTAGTATTGCTCCGTTATATTCTGGTCGTATGATCTAAGCGAATGATTGCTAGATGACGCACGTTGCAGTATGTAAAGAGCGCCTGTGAGTACGCGCTATAGACATGCTGCAAATGCTTCTGCCCGTCGTTGTCTGGTTTGGAGAAACTTTTTTTCCTTACAAGGATTGAGTCTGTCCGTTTACGTTTGGCCTGGTGAATATTATAAACTCTCATGTTTGTGTGACAGCGAACATGTTTTACGCATTTATTGGCCCATCGTCTCTCTGCACAATCGAATTGAGGTGGCAGTGATCTGTAAAATAGCGTGTTTTTGAGAGATCAACTCCTGCCTTCCAAAGTTAGTGTCACGAAGAATCTGCTGGAAAGACACAGCTGTCAGGGGATAAAAATGGTGCAGTGCTTCAAGCAATACAGACTACAGCGTCCCACAGTGAAATGGCAGAGGGCAAAGGGTCGTTCAGAGATATTTGACAACTTTTTTCTTAGAGATTTTAACTTGTGTTCGAATGTTTATAACAGAGACGTCCATGTATTTTCTCAATGAACCGAAGCAGAACTTGCAACACTATACTTATAAATACGCCGTGCGCAATAAGTGGTGGGCTATTAAAAGACCTGTTGCTTATGAGCTTCTCTTGCTGGTTGTCATTAACAGGTGTCTTTTGCTAAAGTCTCTTTTGTGTAGCCCTGTACAGAGCAGAGCCAAAAGAATCAGGGAAAAGTTCAGTGCCAAATGTAAATTAGGCCTACTAACTATCATATCATTGTCAAAAACCCAGAGTAAGAAAGTTATAAAGCCTTCAGATCTGTAGTGTGTATTACAATTGAGTAGTAGTTAAAATTGTAATTATTTTCATTTGCTATGCAAATGCGGTTATTTTTTGTTTCACATGATGTGACGAATAAACACTTAAAATCAATGTAATTTGTGATAGTATTTAGACGCCTTCCAGCATATGCACATGTGCTTTTAGTAGTTAGGTAGTTAACACAAGTTTTACACAGCAAGTCCATTCTTGGACCCATTCTTCAGAAATTCCTTCAGATTTCACAGCCTTTGTTATCAAGGGGTGCTGGATTTCATAATACATTCACAAAGAATTAAGGTTTATTTGCAAAATATGTCTTGAGGAGCAGGTTGGCAGACATTGGCAGACATATAAGCACTTAGCCAGACAGGTTGTATACTAACAATGGTTAACCAATTTTTACTGGTTAATTGGAATGCTTGTTCTGGTGACTTGCTTAACAGCAATGAAATGTTTCACCTTCTGACAAATGCAGGCTACATATTGTAAGTTGCTTTGGATAAAAGCGTCTGCTAAATGCCCTAAATGTAAATGTAATATCCGTGCCTCGCTATGTTGAATTTGATCTTCGACTTTTGGGAATGCGCTGTTATTTTAGCAAAGCTGCTTTGGCCTGCCTTTTAATCCTCGACACATTTCAAGGCCGGTGCTGACATATCGTGGGCTGGGGTTCTCAAATGTTGCTCAAATGTTTTCAAAAGACTTTGAACGACCCTCCCTCTCCCTTCAAATTCCAAATACATCAATGGCTTTGACATTCCACGTGTGACAAATCCACTCCTCTCCCTCAGGTCAGCCAGCAGACTCTAAAAGGCCCCAATGTCCCGCCGGACACCAGCCCCCAGGAGGCGCAGAAGGCCTTCATGAGGGAGATGAAGCACCCCACCCTACGCCAAGGGTACATCCCCATCCCCATCTTCCACGAGGGCGCCGAACTCCGACAGCTGCAGCATCAGCAGCATCAGCAGCATCAGCAGCATCAGCAGCCGCAGCCACAGCAGCCGCAGCCGCAGCCGCAGCCGCAGCAGTCGTTTTCCTACATCCAGCCGAGTGCCGCGCAGAACCAGAGCGTCTGCGCCGACGGCCGCACGCCTTCCCCGACCCCGGGGCTCCACTGCAGGCCCAGATCTCCACTGCACGGGCCCCCCGACTGCTGCAGCTCCCCCGAGCCCAGCAAGCCCTGCTCACCCACGTCTCACACAACCGAGGTGAGGCTGCAGCTCAGAAACCATGTTGTTTTAATCTTTCTTTTTTTTTTTGGAGGAACAATTGCGCGTTATCCACTCACGTTAAAGCACGCAGGTTTCGCTGGTCTTATCTGGAATCCAGGACAAGGAATGTGTTTGTTTGACCCTATGTCAACATGCTTTATTTGTAGTGCACAGTCTGACGCAGGGTCATTAGCATATGCAGCCTATGTATCCTGGTGGTAATAGACAAAGGGAGAGTATGAATGGCCAATAAAGAATAAAAACATGAAATATTACAAATATAAAGTGGAGCCTTGCCAATGAATACGTACATTCAATTTAGGTAATGCACATAAAATACCCAGTGGCCACTTTTTCCTATGACTGAGATCCTCTGACGTTAACGGCTGCTTTTATTTTGAAGGTTTACAACGCCCCTTTCCAACAACCCCAGAGACGCAGCAGCGCGGGCCTGCAGGCCGGTTACATCCCCATCCCCGTGATCCACGAGGGCAGTGGCGGCCAAGCACCGTCTCAGTCGGCCCAATTAAACCCCACAGTGTATTCCCAACGCCTACCTTACTCCGAGCACCAGCAGCCTTTCCATCGGCCACAGCCAGATGAGCGGACGAGCCATTGTGGGTCCATGCAGCATCCCCGACATGTGGATGCGGCGCCCATTCACCACACGCAGCATTTAAGGAGTCAGTCTCCTGCTGTGACACAAGTGATGGGAGAGCGACCACAGGTAATAAATCAAAGACCTCTGAAAAGTCCCTTCTTGTTAGCCACAGTACAGTTGAAATGGGTCCCGATCGATGAGAGTTCATTGAAAGAGCATGCTTTTCAGATAGTTGACAATGTGCCCTCCATGGTTACAGGTTCAGCACATATCGAGAGAGGTACCTGTGAAGATCGAGCAGGACACATTTGTCAGCCCGCAGAAGCCAGAGAAACCCCAATCACCGCAGTCTTTCCACATGGAAGTTGACAACGAACCGTTCCCACCGCCGCCTCCTCCGGTCCACTTCCACGAGCCCACGCCACAGCAGTGGCAGCCGGCCCAGCAAGCGCAGTACCCCCCGCCGTTCCCGCAACAGCAGTCTCCCCCCCCACAGGAGTTCCCCAAGGTCCCGCTGCCACCCCCTACAGTCGTCCACCAGCCTGCGCAACAGCCTGAACAACAGCCCGAGCCGCAACAGCCCGAACAGTTGTACACACCGCCGCCACAGTTCCAGAAGCCCCAACCGCCACCGCCAACACCAACACCACCACCACCGCCGCCGCCGCCGCCGCCGCCACAGCAAACGGCGAACATCACCGTCCAAATACCCCCTAAAACCGAACCCCAGGACCCCGCGCCCGTGCCGGCCCCCAAGGCGAGCGAGGAGGCGGCCGCTCCGGGCCCCAGTCACCCGGGGCTGGCCAAGGTGCAGCTGATCGTGGACAGAGTCACCAAGCTGGAGCAGGAGGTCCGCTGCTTCGACGGCAAGAAGAACGACAAGAGGTACCTGCTGCTGGAGGAGATGCTGACCAAAGAGCTGCTGGCGCTGGACTCCGTGGACCCGGAGGGGCGGGTGGACGTCCGGCAGGCGAGGCGCGACGGCGTCCGCCGGGTGCAGACGATACTGGAGGAACTGGAGCAACTGGACGAGCGGCCCCGCGTGCCGCCGTCGGAGAGCGGCGGCGGCGGCCTGCCGCAGAAAGACGAGCCCAGCATGATGGTCACAGGGAACACGGAGGCCTCCAGGGAGATTTCTTAATGACTTGCACGGCGGTCGCAAAAACCAAGAGGGCAGGAAGGTCTCATTTAAATCGTTGGAAGTTGTAGTGTACAACAGCCCCAGTATACTGTCTCCCTCTCTCCTCACGATATACAACGGTTGCTAATCTTTAAGTTGCATGCAGTGAGTACTTAACAGTGTTGGTATTTCCTGGAATTCCCCCCGCGTAGGCAATGGTGGCTCGGTACAATTATGTGTTTCAAGCCAATGTAGCCGCCTTTCTCTGTAGTGCCATCCCATAAAGGAAAGTCGTGGAATTCACAGCGTTGAGGCCTATTTGAAGAAGACTGTGGGAAGGGGCCTTTGTGTATGTGTTAGTTGCCTTTGTCTTGATCACAGAAACACCTGAAGACGGACATGTTTACAGTTGGAGGAGCACCAATAGGATCATCAGCGAAGTAGCTGGGGGTGTCAAGCACATACAAATTGCAAAACTCAGCCAGCAGGAAACCATTTTTCATTGGCAGCCAAATTGGTATTTTTCTGAGCTGCTTTAGATAGGTTTAGTAGATGCTGCTTTTGATGCATTACCTATTCTACTGTATGCACTTTTGACACTCTTGAAATGTAACATGCTGAAAGATCAACGTTTGTTTGAAATACTTCAGTTACACAAGTTTTGATTGTATTGTTGAGTGTTTTTTCTTTCCCGTGAACATTTCTAGTTGTTATTTGGAAATATAATATTGCTATATTTTGAACAAGGTGAGAAACTAATAATTTGTGCTTTTTTGGTACATATGACAGATGTGGATGTAAGTTGTGCGTATGGGACAAACCCTTGCTGCGCTGTAAGAGTCACGGTTACAGATGGCCAGGAAGCACAGAGAGGAGTCAAAGCACCCATATGTAATAGAATCAATCATGCAAAAGCAATTAAAGTAACAAAGTCAACAGAGGATGTTACCCCTTTTGAGATTCATACTGTAATGAAGTTATGTCGCTATGTGGAAGGTAATATTTTTTCAGAAAAATGCCATCTTGCTTTTGAAAGAACCATTTGGTAACTGTTTGTATTTCTAGTATTTACCACATAATTTAAGGAGTGGATCGTTGTTGAAGGCAATGGACATTGTCATTGTTGCAAATAAAAATCTAACTGATATTAATTGATTTTGAGTGATCATGTTATTACAAATGCGTTTGCGCAATAAACGAATAAGAAGATCCTGCAAAAACAAATACCCTGGTTTAATGAAATAACACATGCACGCCACATTCTCAGACGTCTGATAGCAAAGTTAAATGTGTAAATAGCTTTTATTTTGAAACGCGCCTCCACATACGCACTTAACATCGTCATACAAACACATTACCACCATTTCTAAGAACTGCTTTGGCCCCTGCCCTTTTTGTTGTTTTCCCAAAAGTAAACCTACCGGTTCACCGTCTACCAAGCCTTTTCCCCCCCACATCAGGCACTATTCACTACTTCTTAAACCAGCAGCCTAAACAACGTGCACGTGACCCCTCTACCTGACTCTCCAGTGGATGGCGAGTCAGGTAGGAGGGTCACGTGCATTTGTTTGGAGCAGGAAACGGACGCGTCTAGCGCGTCGTCCTGAATGAAGCCGCGGCTCCAGCGGAGAGCCGTGAACCAGCACCGCTCTCGGGTTTGAACGACCGTAACATGTTTTTGGAGACGGACTGCGACGCGCATCGAAAGCAGGACGTTACTTTTTTCCCTGTCATGAGTGAAAGTCAAATTAAGGATTTTGTGAAGCATCCAGCTGCTGCTAGCTTGCTAGCGGGCTAGCTAGCGCAGCAGCCCTGTACACCCGAGCTGTACGTGGATAGCCGATAGCCGATAGCTTTCTGACTCGACTTGCTCCGTTTTTGTGGGGGGCAACTAGGACGACGAATTGACATTATTAAGGTATTTATTTTGACAGCTGGCCACACCACTTGTCCACAAAGTGTCCGCGGGCATCATGGAGCTGTTCCAAGCCAAAGACCATTACATCCTGCAGAGCGGCGACAGAGCTCTGTGGTGCAGCCGACAAGATGGGACCATGAACGTCAGACCTGGTGAGCACTGGGTGTCAGCCTCTACACCCTTTCTTCAATCATCTTAACCTCTTCGTCTACAAGACAACCATTTGGTATCCCCCCCCCCTCCCCGGGCCGATAGCCATGACACAATTGTGTACGTTCATAGTGACCTTAAACGTCACAGCCGTTTGTGTGTTCACACCATCTGGTCATGTAAACTCCTGCTTTCTCCCCTTTTCCACACCTGCGTTTGTAGTGACTTGTTGACATCGCGATGTCCACTTCTTTGTTGTAACGACACCTTTTATGATGCCAGTGAAAGCGTCGTCAGGATTTCCTCTACAGTTGTGGATGTGATGTTATTGGCTCCGTCCACACCCTACACCTAAACTCCATTGTGGTTGTTTCCTATAACCGCCTCCTCTCGAGCACATTCTTGAACAAACATTAGTAAATTTTATTACTGAGCTTCCTATGACATAGACATTAGCCATGAGTCATGGGTCAAATAAGATCGGATTTCACAAACTGAGAGTACTAGTAGAACTAGTATGTGAGGTCCTTGTGTGGGCATGTGACATATATTTATTTATATTAAGGAGTTAAGAAAAATACATTTGCTCCATGATCATACAAATGCATGTTTTAGTGTGGACAAATGGACACGATGTATAAATTGTATTTTTTTTTGCTTTAAACATTCGCTATTGACATTGCCAGGATAATGATGTAATTAAATTATTGTATACTTTCGTTTGAGCCAGTTCCATGTACCACATTTCTGGACTCTTGTTCTTGCTGTGTCTTTATGTTGTTGTTTGTGTTGGTGTGGCCTAAAGGTAATAGGGATTAAGTCAACTAACAATACAATGTAATAGCCTCCAAAAGTGCAGCTGAAGTAAAGGTAGAGACAGCGAGAGGCATGCTTATTCTATTTTGCTTAAAGTTATATGGGTGTGCAGCCAGCCTGAACAGGTTTGGGTTGCACACTCTTCCATTATTTAATTGGAAAAGGGTTTCAACTACTCACTGGGGACGGTTGACACCAGTACACTGTAGACAATTTCCGTGATATTGTATATTCCGAGTGACTCCCAATGTATTATTGTGGTACTTTTTGTTTTGAGAACAGGGTGATTCCTGCGGCTCGTAGAAAATGGCTCATTTCTGATGCTGCTTACAGTCCAAGCTCTCTGTGCTTCGCCGGCTGTTAATGTTATTATCTGCCCTGGCCCTATTTTCTTTGTTTTCTGTTTTGTCTGTGTACATAATATTGTACATTTATTCTATAGTACCTATTACACAAAATTGTGCAGAGACAGTAACATTGTTTTTATAGAGGTTGAGAAAATGCTCTCTCAGGCGCCATCAAATCTCACATGAAAGATGAATTCACAGATAAAAAAAAGCAAGGCATGGTGTGACTACGCTAAAATAAGATCAAATAAAGCACATTGAAAGTAGGCCATTGATAAAAGGTAGTGGTTGCCACTAGCGGCGCAGTCCACCATGACCGTCACACAGAGAACCTGATCTGATGTTCACACGTGAGTCACGAGACGCCCCGCTGTATGTTCTCTCCGAGCTGAATAGGGCATGTTCACGTCCATGTGTTTGAGCTTGAAATGTGGCGGTCTTCCAATACTGTGTCAGGCCTAATGAGATCCTGGCGTCTCCTTGTTGGGGACTTGTGTGTGTGTGTGTGTGTGTACCCAGGGTGGCACAACTCGGCTTGGAACCCATGCTGACCCATGCTGACCTAGCCTAACCTGTGTTTTGGGGGTATTTCTTTGGAAATCTCTTCCAGTCCCTTCTTCTAACTACCTGTCCACTCCATTCTCTGTTTCTATCCCAGCAACGGACCTTCTTTTAGCCTGGAACCCCGTGTGTTTGGGTCTAGTGGAGGGACTCATTGGGAAGATACAACTTCACACAGGTTCGTAAGAAATAAAATGTACAATTTATTCTCAACTACTTTGTAACACTAACCAGGTTACCCACATCACGCTAACTATGAACAAATGATCCTCTTCACAACGAAAGAACAGTGTGAGCATGGATAACACTTAACACAACAAGTGAAGTGCTCGTGTTTGAAATAGCCCTGTTGGATGTGTTTGTAATGAATTAACTAATTAACGGAGCCAATGGTTTTGAGGCCATCAGAATGGCAGGTGTCATCACACACCCACTGTGTTGAATGTGAGGAATCCATGACCCATGATGCATCTCTCTTCCTTCCACCTCCCGCCCTCTTCCCATTGGCAGATCTTCCTCTCGGCCTGGTGTTAATCCGGCAGAAAGCATTGGTTGGCAGTTTGCCTGGAAATCACAAAGTCTACAAGATCACCAAGATTGCGGTCATTCCGCTGTCTGACGAGGAGCCCCAGGAGCTGGAGTTGGAGGTCAATATTCCCCTCCCTTTGACTCCACGTGCATTCTGTCAGAGCTAATTCACTAATGCTTGTGAGTCGCGCTCTCCAACCCCGAGCAGGTCGTCACTGTGCGAGTCACTATGAGTCGTCTCGTCAAGGTGCGACGTGTAGGACAATTAGTTTGAGACGTTCAAAAATAAACCGAGCGTGTCAATAGAATGTGAACAAATAACAGTTTTGACGTTGCGTGTGTGAATGTGATGAAGATGACATCCTATTTGGCACGCGCACGCCCACTCACCTTCCTTTTCATGCACCCATAAAAAAAAAATTAGACCTTGGAAGAATTAAGAATTATTGCTAAGATGTGAGTCTTTCAGGGGAGCTTCATGGATGATGAGACAGAGTATTTTCAAGTGAGTAATATCCAAGATGGTTAATCATCCTTATTAGATTTTCCTCTAGATCCCCGTTCCTGCGCATCCTGTTTTGCCCAGCCCAATAATTACTCCATTCCTCGTGGCTTAGAAGTCCTGTAGGACAGTGTGGCTTGTAGAGCTTGTTGTACTAGATTAGTAGTTCTGTTTTCCACAAACTACACGTTTCACTGTCAATGTATTTTGTGTAGCTGGGTGGTTTGCATGTAGGGGTCGATACTGTAGTTGTGCTGGAGTGTATTCAGTGCCTTCTAGATTGTCCAGTGTTGTTGGTTGTTGTTGCTTTGAGCAGGAAAGGCTCTTTGCTATGACACAATGTAGACATCTACAACCTCGTTCATACAGAACTGGAGCATGGCGTTCTTAAAGAGCCAAGAGGAAAGTGCCCAACATAACGCCAGGTTTTGTCTGATGTTTACAAGATGAGTGCTAAAAAAAAACAAAATGGCGCACAATGTTTGCAGCTCTGCAAGAAGCATCACTTCGGCATCGACAGGCCAGAGAAGCTGGCCACGTCTCCTGATGACTCAAAGTTTCTCATGAAAACTTTGACCCAGATCAAATCCAACGTGGCCGTGCCCATCAAGAAGAAGGTAATGTGCCATGAGTCATGTCTCTCAGATTCCATCTTTTTTTTTCCCCCTCCTCTATCATCTCTCATGTTTGATCATATTTTCAACTGGTTTTTTTTTCCGTTTTTCCTCCCTGCGTGTTTTTCCCTGCCCTCCTACTTTCCTGTATGTTACCGTGCCCCTGCCTGTCCCAAACCCAGTACACTCCTGCCTTCCAGGTGAAGGAGAACAAGGAGCGAGAACGCATGGAGCGAAGACTGCTGGACGAGCTGTACAAGGTGTTCATGGACTCCGACTCCTTCTACTACAGCATGACCTACGACCTCACCAACACCGTCCAGCGGCAGGGAGACTCCGGCAAGTCGGACCTGCCTCTTTGGAAACAAGTGAGTTCGCTGTTGACCTCGCGCACGCACATTCACACTCGCATGCATATACACGCACACGCACACACACACTCCACAAACAGTGACTGTTTAGTCCAGTCATTTGTATTATTACCAAATCTGAATCGTGTGTTTTGGTCGACGTTGTTTTGTTGACCACGCTTTTTATTCAATTTCTTTCTCAGGTCGATGATCGTTTTTTCTGGAACAAACACATGATTCAGGAGCTTATTGACCTCCAGGTAATACCTGTTTTTGTGAAAATCCAAACATCAACGCATGACTCACTGCTTTTTTTTTTTTTCAGAGGAATAAATGCAGCAAAGCGTCCCGAGAGAAAAGGTTGTTTTCACAGTGTGGGGATGTGTGCTATTTCTAAATGTTCTCCCAAGCACAGATTGCGGTGTGTTCGGACGATCACAGCCTCTCTTCTCTGTCACAAACATGAACACGTTTTTTTACAAAAGAATTGTTGTTGGGGATAATTGTTATGTAATCAGTTTAGAGTGTAAGTGAATCTAGCGGCGCCCGGTACCCTAACGCTGGTTCCCGCCGCGTCCTCACCGCTCACCGCACTCCACCAGGTCCCCGAGGTGGACTTCTGGGTGACGCCCGTCATCCAGGGCTTCGTCCAGGTGGAGGAGCTGGTGGTGAACTACAGCGAGAGCCCCGACGAGGAGCGCAGCAGCCCCGAGACCCCGCCCCAGGAGCTCACCTGCGTGGACGACATCCACCCCCGCTTCACCGTGGCCCTCATCTCCCGCCGCAGTCGCCACCGCGCAGGTACCGTGGAGGGGGGGGAGGGGGGGCCCGCCGTGGCGCTCAGGTGCGGCCGTTCCGGTCCGAAGCCCGCGGCTGATTAAGGCAGGCTTTTGACTGTCGGGATTTAGACACGCCGACGATGAATGCGTGGCTGTGCTTGTAGTGGCTTTCTTCAACCACACCGTGTATCATGTGGTGTAACGTGTATCAATGGACCACCCTAGGATACATTTACCCTGGATTTTACCCTTTTTATCCCAGCCCAGCTCCCTCGTTATCACTAGTTAGGTACATTAGCGACTGCAAAAACATTTCCAGCTGAACTCCCATCATTAGCTCCGCTACATTCATTCCCGCTGACTATATTGCAGTGCGTCACGTTTTTTTGTGTCCACCTTGTGAACACGGACAGGGCCTTGCACAAATCTCCCTTTCCGCAAGCAGTGCGGCGCAGGTTCAGCCCAGGTTGTGGTTTAATTAATTCACCAAGGTGTGTGTGTTACGCGCTCGCGCGGACGGGACACCCGATCCGTTCCGTTGACGACGTGTAAGTAAAGATGTGTCCGTCACTCCGTCGCTCGCTCCCCCTCTCTCTGTCCCGGGGGGGGGGGGGGGGGGGGGGGGGGGGGGGGGGGGGGGGGGGGGGGGGGGGGGGGGGGGCGGGGGGGG
>JAOPUI010000038.1:1096276-1110716 GCA_027123135.1 Urophycis floridana
CCCCCCCCCCCCCCCACCCCCCCCGCGCCCCCCCCCAACACATCGGAAAACTGACAGATCCGTTCCTGGTTTGAAGAGAAATATGTCATCAATTAACCAATCATCTTCCATCATGGCCAGAGGCACCCTACCTGGTGACAGGATGCTGTTTTGCGCCTTCAAAATAAAAGCTAAATTTTTATATCCAGTGCTTCCCATACATTGACTTATTTGTGGCAGCCCACCGCAATATCAACACTGACCACCACACAATGATTTTCTATGCTGTACTGCTGAAATGGGATGAAATCCTACAGCTATGTGCAGAGCCTCTCCTTGCGTCTCCGTCCCTCGAACGAAACCGGCACGCACGCTTAAAGCCAACATTAAAAATCCTGCAAGGGCTGTTGTTGGCATAGAACGCGACTGGCTAAATCATGAATAAATCCGGTTAGCATCATAACCACGTTGCGCAAATTTGTTTCAACCTGTGAACACCCCCCTCACTATCACCACAAATAGAATTCAGTTCTGTGGTAAACACCGATATATATATACATTTATATATACATACCGATGACGGTGGGCTCCAGGTCCACGAACACGGCCCTTGGCACGTGCTTCCCGGCGCCCGTCTCGCTGAAGAAGGTGTTGAAGGAGTCGTCCCCGCCGCCGATCGTCTTGTCGCTGGGCATCTGGCCGTCGGGCTGGATGCCGTGCTCCAGGCAATACAACTCCCAGCATGCA
The DNA here is from genome assembly GCA_027123135.1 of Urophycis floridana. NCBI lineage: Eukaryota > Metazoa > Chordata > Actinopteri > Gadiformes > Phycidae > Urophycis > Urophycis floridana. The sequence goes on from JAOPUI010000038.1 coordinate 1,097,003, forward strand.
TTGCCCATCTGGGTTCCGGCCTGGCCGACGTGCATGGAGATACACTCGCGCTGCGGGGAAGGGGGGGAAAAAAAAAAAAAAAGCAACCCGAATGTCACGGTCTATACGGCACGTGTGTCAACAGCCACCATGAACTACATCTCCCACAATGCCTTTCAATGTTGTGATCCGCAAAAATCCTGCCGCTAGACGGCAATGGTTCCGGTGCTTCCACATATTTGTACATTTATATAAATGCATGTGCAATATTTGTACACTTTAATAATAATCAAATGCAGATACAGTTCCTGGTCTACAGTGACCTGCAATAATCTTTTTTTACTTGAATATAATTCACTGCGACACAATAAGCATTTGGCATAGTGTATTGTAAGGAATCAAATACATGGCGCCATGTCACGATTGCAGGTACCGCATGACGGCGACACAACGATATATAAACAGCGTTCCGGGTTTTCCTGTGCTCGGTCAGTCGGCGACATTGCCGACATCAAGTCGCGCGACGTCTCCCCGACATGTCAGTCATTTGCCGCATTAGAAGAGCGCGTGGGAAGAGAATGAAGATGACGAGATAAGATGAGAGCAGCTGTGGCCCCGCCCATCCAACTACGTCATCCTGCGTCACCGCCAATCGGGTGCGGCTCAGGGAGAAGTGGGCGGGGCGAAGACGGCGCCAACAACAGGCTGGAAATGTGACTTTTTTTGAACCCGCTGCGTCACGTCGGGTTTTTTTTTTTTTTTTTACTGCAGCACCCCCAGACACACACACGCACACACAGGCGCGCGCGCGACACACACACACACGCACGCACACACGATTGCATCAGCGACTCAGTGTTGATCTGTAACTGAACCACAGAAACACTCACACTCAGTCACCCTGGGGTCATACGCAGGCACACACAGGTACACACACACACACACACACACACACAATCACTGACTTTAGTGGCCACTCCCCAATCCCCCCCCCCGACCCCCCCAGTGTAAGAAAGCCCGCTCCTTTGTACCGCGTTAACGACAGGATCCGATTGCGCTTTGCAAACTCATCCTCTACTGTCAGGGAGTCGTCTCGGATTTAAAACTAACAAGAATTAATTAAAATAAAAATTAAAATAAAAAAGGGCCACGGATTAGGCCAGTCGCCATCAAACACGACCAGACCCACACGATCAGGTTTCAACGTGTAGTATTATTAACAATCCCCTATCTAGATTACATGCGAACTCATTGTATTCTTATTGTTTAACTGATGCCGTTGGGGTGGGGATCTGCGTCATTTAGGGCAGCTTTAAAATCAGGCCCAGGGGGCGACCCGCCTGCAGAGTCATGGCGCCGCTAGCGTTAGTCGCCATAGAGACCGCTGTGTGACCCGTAGCTAGGAGACAACGCAGAGGGATTTAGATGATAAAACACAACGGTTTGCACGCACGACAGGGATTCCTCCATCTACGATCAAGTGTTACTTCTTGGTCAGTTAGTTTCAAAGGCAAGATGTTTGCTAGCTTACCATTTTGTCCGATTTTAAGGGTCTTTCTTTCCGACGTCGAGGATTCGGTGAATGAAGACTGATAGAGGGGCGTGCGGTCGGTGTGTTATATAGAGCCTGTGAGCCGTAGGGCGGGCTCTGGGGTGTATTGGCGGCTTCTCATTGGCGGGGCTGACATCACCAGCGGGAATCTGCACCAATGACGTGGCGGGGGGGGTGCAGACACTGCGGCAGGACCCAACCGCTCTTGTGTCACCCCACCAACCAACCGCCATGCAATGACTTGGTGATAATGTCTCCTATTTAAAACAAAAAAACAAAAAAAGGTGCTTCCCGAGTAATGAGTGCTTTATCTTTTTTTTTCCAAACACAAGTTAACCGATTTGATTTGTGTGCAAACTGAGTATAGGCAAAGCACTGACAGGTGAACACTGTGTGTGTCAATGTCTGGTCAATGCGGAGTACGTGGATGATGGCGGATTTTAAGCACCGTCTCCGGGCCTGTGTCACACTGATTAGCCTCCGGCTGGGTGTGTAAATATGAGACAAAAAAAAGACGTTCCCGATATCTCATGTCTCTCTGTTTGTGAAGAAGGAAACATGGCAAAGGTTTTCAGCACTCAGCAGGCTTTGGACATGATCCTGGACCAAGTCAACCCGTGTGACTCTGATGGAGAAGAAATAACCCTTCCGCAGAGTTCCGACTCTGCAATTTCTTCTGGTAAGATTTTCTAAACGTCCTATGTTTCGTTTGCTGATTATGGCAGTTGTGTTTTAGGAAAAGAGGAAAACAATCCTAAATCAATACAAAGGAGGCATATTTAGAGATGTTTGCAATGATAATGATAATGTGTAATGTCAACATTTAAAAAAAAAACAGGCTCAAATATGTATTTTGTCTTTTAATTGTTTTATTTATCTATGCAGCGTTTCCCCTAGATTTTTTTGCAGCAGTGGTGCTGTGTGTTTGTTACCTTACAACACTAGGGGGGTCCGTGGGCATGCCCCCTTAAATACAGTCTATGCATGCCCCCCGGAAGAAAATTTTGAAAAATAACACTTTAAATGGTTACTTCTGGTGAGATTTTTATGAAAAAAAAAAGTTACAGATTGATCGTCCAAATATGACATAACAACCGATAACAACAGAGTAAAGGTATCTGCTGAGACCAGATCACTGTGAAAATATGCCTTGAACGTGGCAGAAACTAAGTCATCTTTTCTGTTCATTTTCAGCTATTTCTTTGATATTTATCATAAGTCTTAGAAAAAATAGATGAATGCAGATTTTTTTTTACCTGATTTATTAAAACAAGTAGAAGCCAGATAGATCTATTGGCACAAGCTGCACTCTGCAGCTAGGCACTTAATTTTCCTCGGCTTTTCAAAGCAAACATAAACAGTATTTGTGGTGAATGTGAGAAAGAGAATTGCTGTCAACGGTGCTTTTCTGGAAAATGACTCGCAATTAAGCTCTATTACACAGACTTCCAATCAAACCAAAGAATGTCCTTTACATTTCAGTAAAAGAAGTCCAATCCACATTCTGATCAGAGTAAACAATGTACTATGGAAATATGATTATATAGCTGCAACGGGTGTGGCTGGAGCTGTAGGTATAGAAATATAACCAATAGTCAATGAATGAGTTTGACTATTTGTCGTGACTTCAGAGAAGGAGGGAGAGGGAGACACACGTGCGAAACACACAAACAAACACACACACACACACACACCGGAAAACAGGGGACGGGGACAGTTCGACACATCGGTAGTCTAACAGTCTTCGTTCTAATATAGACTAGCCTAATTCAGAAAATCCGTAAGATAGTATTCCAGAGGATTTTCAAAACAACGTTGAAAGAACCACAGTGTTTCCCAACAGACTAGGTAGCAACATGTGGTGCTGGGCCATGCGGAGACCAGGGGGTCTGACCAGGGGGAGGGGGCGTCGCCATCTGTACTATAGAGTACTCTACTCTATCTAGAGACTATCTCTCTATAGTACTCTAAACCGGAGGGGACAGAGGGCAACGCCCCCTCCTCCTGTTCAAATGGCGACGCCCCCTCCTCCTGTTCAAATGGCAACGCCCCCTCCTCCTGTTCAAATGGCGACGCCCCCTCCTCCTGGTCAGAGCAACAGACGATGAGCCACAACTTGCTGAAATTCATAGTTCTCCAGGGAAGGGAGACTGTGACTTTGGTTTGGAATGAAAGTGAGAAAACAGGACAGAGTGACATGGCTATCGCTCACATTTTTCTTTAAAGCTACAGGAAGCATTTGAAATTAGTCAGCTCAATCTTAATTCTTTAGAATAAGTTCTTGAGGAGAAGACAGCTAAAAACATTTTACCAGAACCCTGCCTGGTTTCATTCCACACCCCAACTCCATACATTACAGGGCAGGCCAGTAGAGTAGTTTGCTCATACAAATACCTGGACTTTATGTTAGAGGAAGACCTGTCTTTTAAGTTTCATGTTGAGAATAACTCACCAAAATTGACACACTTTAGTTTTTAAAGTTTGTTTTTTACCTGAACTGTAGATTCTGTGACATTCAAGGAATGGAGCTGGAGGTTTTTATTTCAAACTGAACTCAAGACCAACCTCAACCAATATCAACCTGTTCTTGTATTTAACGTTTTTGGTCAAACAAAATAAATAGTATAATATAAATATAATAATACAAATAAAATAGATAAAATATTATAATTAGACATGAATAACTACTAAAGGTACGAGGCAACTAACTAAAATAAATGGAACAGCATTAGCCTATTTTGTGCAAAGCTTGCATGTCCTATCAATCAGTGTATGCACTGTGCATGTATCAGTGATGCGCTGGATGATCATTAAATGGTTGCGAGGCACCAAAAAATACTTAAATGATATTCGGGTCGGGTTGGTTAAAATATAGATGCCGAATACACTTTTGTAATGTATAGAGTAGGCTAGCCTATATCATTTCGTTGTCCCTGTACTTGTACTCTGCACAATGACAATAAAGTTGAATCTTATCTAATCTAATCTAAAATATATAGAAGACAAAGCCATCATTGGCTGAATGACTTTCGCAAAGATGCAGCACGAGCTTTCCAGGTGCCAACTTAGAGACAACGTTAACGTTTCTTTTTTTTTAGACCAAGTGGGCTTACTGTCTTTCTGATTTAGGTCACTGTTTAATTTTGAATATGTAGCCTGTTAAGCCTAGGCTATTCGTTGACCTGGTGAACAAAGGTTTAAATGTGCAATGCATGTTTTAAATGCGTTTGACTCAGGGACGTCAGTTTTACGTAAGCCAATGAGGCTATGATTAAGCTAATCAAGATACCATTGCAATAAGTGGGTCGGGAAGCAGGTCGGGTAGGCCCTACATTATTTTAATATTAGGATTTGTGGTCCGAGTTGCAGTAGGGTTGGTTGAAAACGTTGGGCGAGTGCGGGTCTTTTATAAGCGTAACCCCACTGGCAAGTGTGCGCGTCTCTCTCTCGCTCGCTCGCACTCTCTCTCTCGCTCTCTCTCTGTCTCGCTCTCTCTTGCTCTCTCTCTCTCTGCGTGTGTGTGAACGGGAATGACAGGGAGAAAGAGTGCTATGCGGAGATGAATGAACGGAACGATATTTATATTTCCAAATCGCGTTGGGGGGAAAAAAATAAAAAATCGCTACGGAATCAATTCGTGGCGCTCGATGTTCAATGTGTGGCGCCGCGCCACGCAGTGATCTATGTACGGGAAACACTGACCCACGAGAAACGAGGATTCGAAGAAGTGTCATTCTACAGACACACCCCGTTCACTCATATCCGCGCTGGTCTGTGGTCAGACTTCAGACTAGTGATCCAACGGTGCGAAACCTGGACGCTGCTGGGCGTGCCACCCGAAGGCGTAACACCCCCGGGGCGTGACATCCCGGGGCTTGACACCCCAGGCATGACACCCCAGGCGTGACACCCCCGGGGCGTGACACCCCCGGGACGTGACACCCCCGGGACGTGACACCCCCGGGGCGTGACACCCCCGGGGCGTGACACCCCCGGGGCGTGACACCCCCAGGCATGACACCCCCAGGCATGACACCCCCGGGGCGTGACATCCCCGGGGCGTGACACCCCCAGGCGTGACACCCCAGACGTAACACCCCCGGGGCGTGACACCCCCCGGGGGCGTGACATCCCCGGGGCGTGACACCTCCGGGGCGTGACACCGAGGGTACCTACTCGGAGCGGCGTGCAGGCGGCAGGTGTTGAGGAAGTCCAGGGTGAAGTGGATGTCCACGTCGCAGAAGAACATCAGCACGTCGCCGCGGCTCCAGGCGTGGGCCCCGATGTCCAGGCCGCGGCCCCTGGAGAACTCCTCCTCCACAGGCACCAGGGTGTAGTTGGAGAAGCTCTCCTCGCTGGCAACCAAACCCCCCCCCCGTCCGTTATACACACACAGCTTTTTTTATCGTCTACCAAATAATGTGGCGTGAAAAAACAGGGGCCAGAGAACATCTTGTTCGCGGGTTGCTTGTGCCACGTCCACAGAACCTCATGATTCAGAGTTCAAATAGTTGACATACCTGGAGAGTTTTCCCAGAGACAATTTGACCTCCTGTAGGCCCTCTTGCCCAAAGTAAACCACGGTCAGATGAACTCGCTTGTCCTGTTGCACGCACACCTCCCTAAGCAGAAAAACACAAAAAGTTCTTTGATAAACCACAATTGACCAGCGCCATACATGAAAATAATATAATGCAAAAAAAAACAAAACAATACAAATAAATAAAAAAAGATAAAAGCACAATACACCGGTTATATAAAACCCAACACACAACTCCTTTCCAACTAGTCCGGCCCGTGGTCTTGCATCACGCCACTAGCGCAGACAGGAAACCCAAACTGAGGTAATGGAAACCACCGCTCATTCTGCGCGCCCGGCGCCGGCGGTGCTGCCCGGCCCCGGCGGGCCCACCTGAAGTTCTGCAGGAACTGCGAGAAGGTCTCCACTCTGCCGGCCAGCGGCACGATGATGTTGATCACCACGGCGGCCGTCTCCACGGACGCGCTGCGGACCTTCATCAGGGGGCCGAACGGCCGGAAGAGGGTGACGTGGCGGAAGCTGCCGGAGTCCTCCTTGGCGAAGAAGAGCTCGTACAGCGTGCCCTTGTCCCGCTCCGTCCGGTACAGCCCTGCCAGCACCGGGGACACACACACACGCACACGCACACGCACACACACACACACACACACAGTGACCCGTGGGCTCTCCTGCGGCCACCGACGTGCCCACAACAATACAACCCCCATGGAGTGGGCACGGTCAGCTGGTACACAATATATTCATCACTTATAACACACACTTAATGTTGGATTGAACCGTAATCGGGCCGTGAATAGCTCCAAACGGGGTTAGGCAGTTAACCCCCGGGTTAGGCGACTCGCTGAAGAGTTGGCAACGCAACACCACCCTCTAAACAAAATAAAAGCGCACTGCGTGAGACGCCAGCCCCCCCCCCGGGGGCCCTACCCTCCGTGAAGTGGACGTCCGAGTAGGTCTGCCTCTGCATGGGCGCGTCGTCGTCCACGCCGTCCTCCTCGTCGGGGTTGTTGATGATGTCCAGCGCCGCCTCCACCGCCTCCACCAGCTCGTCGCGGCGGTCCTTGCGCACGGGCTTCTCCTCGGGGTGGCGGGTCAGGCCCATCTCCAGCTGGTACACCTTGGCGGAGGTGAAGCTCTCGAAGGGCACCACGGCGTACTCGCTGGGGAAGCGCGCGCCCGTGCTCACCTCCGCCTTGTCGATCTGCGAGTGGAGGTACTCCAGCAGGTCCCCGGGCTCCTGGTCCTTGGTCTCGGCCAGGCCCTGCACGCCGGGCGGCTCCTTGCGCTCCTGCAGGAGCTTCAGCCGGTCGCCCATCTCCTGCAGCTCCTGCTTGAGCTGGGCGATCTGCCGCTTCAGGCTGGCGGCGCGGTTGAGGTGGCGCTCCTCCTGCTCCTGCAGGAGGGCCTGGTAGTGCTCCTTGCCGTAGCCGTCCGCCGCCAGGCCGGGCAGCGCCATGCTGAGGTCCGCCGGCGGGGTGCACTCCAGCAGGTAGGCGAACAGCAGCAGCACCAGCAGCAGGAAGAGGCCCAGGAAGAGCCACCGCGCCCGGCTGGGCAAGGTCAACCCCCGCCTGGGCATCGCGCTAGCCTGTGAGCAGCGACGAGCAAGACCGCATTCCCCCCTTTTCGCCCTCTGATGTGCAGGCCGATTCACATCACGTGTATGTATCCATTTAAAGCCTTGGGCATGATGGAAACATTTATAACTGCGCAGTGTACATTTTGTGCGCAAGGATAGCCACAATGGGTATCAATAGTGGTTGAGTGGCACATTTATAAAGGCAAATTGGATATCTTTATTTTTCAGTTCTTACTGCCCGTCAACGTCAGTAATTTGACGTCCTGAACTTAAGAGTCTGAGAGATGGTTACCTACAAAAGAGAGAAAAAAAGGATCATGTAAGGGTCTCTTCTTGGCTGGGCAGCTAGCTATTTTCGGCATAGGTGTGATGCATTTTAAGCGTGGTTCACAGCTGTTTATTCAAAGTCTAGCAAACAGCAGCGGGGGCCTCAACAACAGCTCGTTGTGTGGAAGCAGTGGGCGGGCTGGTGATAAACCTCCATCCAGTCGGCTGAAGGGTTCATTACGTTTCCGGTCTATTTATCCCCTCTTCAAATTTAAAGCATGCAGACTAAACAGTTTTCTGTGCAACACTTAGTTTGTTAGTAGTATGGTTGTATGAAAATATTATAAAGATGTTTCAGCCAGGTTTCTATACTCTTCACCCCACCCAACGAGTTTTTTATTGAAGTTGCTGGAGCAACAGTTTTTGGTTGTTCTCAGTTCAACGTGTCTGCTAAATGACGTGCAAATCAAGAACATGCATAAAGTATGGCTTCAATCGCAGCACACTTGCCAGTTAATGAAAATAACGGACAACAGTGCAGACAGCTCCATTATTGCTGAAATAGACACACACTGACACGATTGGGCATGACATGGTCGGGCATGAAATTGAACAGTTCCCCAGCCGACCACGTCAAAACGAAATGTCTGCGATAAAGAGCTCACTGATCCAAACACACTCTTCGATTAACACCGTGGACAGTATAAAATGAACACTAACGTCAAGTCGATTTATTGCGAAAATTTCCAGCGGAAATGCGCGCTCTGCTGATCGCTCTGTATTAACGTAAATACCACAATAAGACTTTAGCGTTTAAGCTTGAAGATCCATTTTTTTAAATATGTAATATCTCCGATGTACCACTTACCTAAATACACCATTGCACCAACCGTACCCTCTGTTTTTTCACATGAAGCTAGCTAGCCTTGCAAGCCAATGGATACTAAGTACAAGACGCCACGGAGCAGAGAGAAAACTCGGTACGAGAGCTACTTCCGGTTTAAAACTAGCCAATTAAAGTTGTGTTATTTTTAACGTCATCAATCATTCCAAGCCAAGGGCATGGATGACTACAGTTTTTTTTACATAGATACTGTAGTTTTTCAGTTATACTCTCATTCTAATCTACTTTTGACATATACTAATATTTAGCACCATAATGCATTATATTTTATGTCCATGCTCAGTATAATCCTTATCCGAATCATCATAATCTTTATATATTTTCTTATTGAACACATTTAACCCTATAAAAGTATATACGTAGCCTATATAAGTATTTTGATTCCACAGCCACTTGTTGGTCGTTTGTATCCCTTCAAAAACAACTTATACATTAATTATATATATCATACAATTTAAAGTTCAGAGATGTTATTCGATAATAGATTACAGCATTTAGGATACATTTTATTGTTCTGGTATCTTGAAAATGATTCACTGAAAATACCACACTGCACATTTGTAATGTTTATTTGCAACATAATCAAATAACATAATGATGATAACTCATTATTTTACAGAATCAGACGTTTTGCACAATGATTGCCATTAAAAGGAATCTGAAAATAAGTAGCACCAAAACATGGCCACAGTTAAGATTATATATCATGTCCTTGTATTGGAGTAGTACTTATATCTAGATATTTTTCATGTACAAAAACAACATGAAAAACAAGCAAAATGTTAAATTATTTATTGAACTATTGTGTATTATTTGTCTTTGGCAAGTATAGTCCAAAATATCCTGTGGGGTAACACAAAAGTGGTGTTAGCGTTATAATGACCATGTTCCCATTCAGTAGAAACTTTACATTTGCCCAAACAAGTTCCCTGTTCTCTTGAAGTCCCCTCAAGCTCCCAGACTTCTACAACAGGTGATGGAACACCCCTCTAATTCCTGGGTTGGAACAACACCCTCACAGTTGCACACACTAATAATTGGAGGCTATTGTAGAAGCAGTACAGGCACTTGAAAGACATTAACATTGACATACAACCTGGTACAGTAGTCATGCAATGATACAGTTTGGCCAACATGACCTTGAGGTAATGATTAACATACCAATGAGCTGCAAAAAGCATGGTTTTGTTTTTTTCTTCAAATTTTTTTCCAGCTATTTGGCAGCGAGAAAGACTCCGGTTTTAAACTTTTTGACTACCCGTGCAACAGAAAAAAAAGGGAACCAACTTCATAACCAGATTGTATATGTACACTTTTTCCTTTCTTTTATAGAAATATACACATCTACGAATTAGGAATATCGTCTACATCAATGGTGTATCCTTAGCTATCAAGCTTGTCCACATTTTTTGCGGGTGAAGGCAAAGCCATCCAGTTTGCATAAACACTATCATTGGCATATCTTGTAAAGACAGGGTTAGTGGCATCATGTCTGTTGAGTGGTACCGGGCTCTTCTCAGGCCAGTTCGGGTATGACATGCCTAAAAATGAGAACACATCATTTTTCTGCACTCAGTGAAAGTAACACAGCGCACAAAGACAGTAAGGCTCTCAAATAAAACTCTGCAACGCTACGGTTTCTAGACAAAAACCTGGAGCCTCTGAGCAGGTGGCATTCCCAGAAGTGTAAATTAATGTGCTAATGGTTGCGAATGAACGAGGAACACAGGATATGCATCACTATTGTAGCATTATGTATGCATGTTGATATGCCCAATCTTCTAGAGCCTGCGTGAGGTCATGTTATACAAAATGGCTGCCTAACTGTATCTATTCAGAGGAAACATCCACAGCTCAGAGTAGTTAACAGGTTTATTATTGCTAAATAATGTATTTTCATCAACCTTAGATTGTCATCAATTTGGGAAAATGACTAAGGGAAACATTTGTGATTTATTTTGTCCGTCGAGCTGAGCTTAAAAGCCTTACTGTTTATTTGTTTAACACCAAGGAATCAGAGATAAATAGCCTATATACATTGGAAATGTAGGAAATTTAAGACAGTTTGGAATCCAAACCACAATGAGATTGATTTGACTAGGACCTGTTTCAAATGTTACATACATTTTCATCAAACGCAAAAAGGAGTGAGGGTGAGTGGAGTGATGTGGTGACATGGAATGTGATAATAATGAATATAACATCTACAAATGAGTGACGGTGAAACATGAGGATTAGCAAGGGGCAGTATAAATTAATATCAAGGGGGATGTATGTACAAAATGTCAAATCTCTTTGGGTCGGTGGGGGGAGGGGGGGTTCATGTACATTGGAAGCAGGTCCAAAGGAAGAAAAAAAAACGAGAAAAAAAAAAAACAGACAAACAAACAAACAGTCAAGACACGAGATCTCTTCCTCTGAGCCTCTCATTCGCGGTGAAATGGGAGCTACGTCGGGCAGTGTCAGAGGAAAGAGGCATGCCTATAACAGGTCACAGTCACACGCACTTTTGACTACGGAAAGCCAATCACAACTTGCCCAGAAAAAAAAAACCAAGAGACCAACCAACAAGAGAGAGCCGACGCGCCCTAAAATCTAGTGAATGCGTGGGAGATTCTACCATAGAGCTTGTTCTCAATCCATGTGGAGGGAAGGTTGCGAGGGAGGGGGGCGTTATTACAGTCCACTAGAGGGGTGTCCTCTTCGGAGAGGGCGTCGTCGTACAGCAGGCCGTCGGCAGGCGTGGACGCCGCCAGGTCCAGGTAATCCTGGCGAGGGTAGAACACCTGATTAGGCTAGTTAAGGCTAATCAGGCACCGCACGCACACACACGCATACGCACACACGTGTATATATATATATACACACACACACACACACACACACACGGAGACACACTCAGACGCTTAATCCTGTCACACACGCGCACACACAGGCTTGAACAGATATGGATTTGACAGGGGATTACATGCTGACTAATTGGCTGTATTACGAAGCATAACTGGACCAAAATAGAGTACTAGAGGCATACACTCATCACGATGCGGTTGGCCACGAGTGTTGCAGGGTTTTCTGCATATATAAATGTGGACATGGTTTTATTGCTGATAGAATTGTCTGATTTTCCATGGGCTCCCTGACTGGTTATTGCCCCCCTCCCCCGCCTGTTCCACCTCAATAAAAAATCCTGGAACCGCCCTATATATTTATATTTATACTTTGCATGCGTGTCTCGCACCAGGGATCGAGGGAAACGGCCTTTCGGTTTTTGTGTATGTCCTGTGCATTCATGAAAACTGACAATAACTTTGACTTGACTTGACTTGAGAAGGCAATCAACAGCGCAGGTTTAAACAGGAGCAGGTTTGGTTAGCATACAGTGTGACAGACTGTGTGTTCAGCTCACTGTCCCAGAGGACGGTCAACAAGGCATTAAGGTCATACTGCTTGTGTCATACCCGACTCTTCACCATCATTTTTTCCAGTTCTTTGCTGATATCTGAGAAAGTGGGCCTCTTGTCGGACTCCTGCTTCCAGCAGCGTAGCATGAGATTGTACCTGCGGAGACAACAAGCAGAACCTCTGGTTTCACACGGACCCCTTCGACGCGGACATTTCCCCCCCCCCCCCGGCCGGAAAGCCACATCTGTTTCGCTTTACGCATTAGCTCTAATAAACGTTGGGCAGCACACGGGAGACTAGTTAAACACAAGAGGCGCTCTCACATTTCATCAGAGCAGTTTTCTGGTTTCTCCATACGGTAGCCCGTCTTCAGCAGGTTGAAGAGGCGTTCGGGAGCGATGCCAGGGTACGGGTTGCCTCCCAGGGTCACGGTTTCCCACAGCAGCACCCCGAAAGACCAGCTAACAGAGAGAAAGAGAGATAGAGAGAGAGAGAGACACACACACCGCATAGAACCATTACCTTCACTTTAAGAAACAACCGCAGAATAAGGTCACCCAGTGCACCGCATGCAACCGCTCTGGCACTCACACGTCGCTCTGCGTGGTGTAGATGTGATCGAACAGCGACTCTATGGCCATCCACTTGACGGGGATGCGGCCCTGAAAGAGAGGAGACAGTGGTGGGCGGATGCCGAGACGCTGGCTTCACAGTTCGGCCCCCGCGCCCGTCCGCGCCCCGGACCCGACTCTCTTACCTTGCTGCGCTTGACGTAGGAGTCCTCCTCGTACACGTCTCTGGAGAGGCCAAAGTCGGAGATCTTCATCTTCCGGCCCTCGGCCACCAGAACGTTCCGCGCGGCGAGGTCTCTGTGGACGAGCTTAAACGAGCAGAACAGACGCCTAGCGTGAGCTGTGAGCCGCGGCGGACCGAACATCGCGCCACTATGGATGTCAGCGGAAATTGAGGGCGGAATGGTGAGGGTGTTTGTTTTCATCCGTCCCGACATCCGTGGCAATCTCGTGAAGCTTCGCACGTACAGTGACAGTGAGGTCTGGCCGCGACGAAACAAACACAGTTTCGCTTTGCTATGCGAATATGTGCGATTTGTATTTGTATCTTATTTGTAAACCCACCCCCTGATACGTGTATGTCCCCACCACTAACAAACACCAAAAAACAGTCAGGCTGCTGCCCATCCAGCCGAGGCAGGACACCTCATCCATCCCACTGAAGCACTGAAACGACAGCCATCCCCGTGTGAAATACCTTCATCTCTGCCAGATACTGCATGCCGCGGGATATCTGCCAGACGAAGGAGATGAGGTCGCCCATGGTCAGGGCGCGCTCGTCCGGGTTCTCCAGGTAACTGGAGTTGCGGTTGGCGTCGCCGCTCATGTAGCTGGGCCCCACCTTGCGGCTCTCCCGCAGGAAGTTCCGCAGGGATCCGTATTTGGCGTACTCCACAATCAGGTATAATGGACCTGAGAC
>JAOPUI010000038.1:1317251-1328378 GCA_027123135.1 Urophycis floridana
ACCTCCCCTGTTCATAACTAGTGCCCAAGGCTGTCTAGTGCAAAAAAAAAAAAAAGGAGGGGATTTTTACACAGAGGGATTTATTAAAAAAATGTTTTAAAAGGGAACGTCGGGCTTTGGTGAAACAGGAAGCTCATTGAGAATCTAGTGATCAGCACAGCGGTCATGCTGGGTCGTTAGTCACACTGGTTCCCGCTAACAAAGCTCCTCAAGTTTTCTCTTTTTTTTTCCCCCTTTCCAGATTCTCGCTTCCTTCCCTGTGATCGTCAAGCCGTGGGTTTCTCGAAGCGGTGCGTCGATTTGTCGTCCTTTTTCTTCCCTTTTAAAAGAACTCCTGGAGGGCTGCCTGTGTGTGTGTGTGTGTGTGTGTGTGTGTGTGTCTTGTGTCTACGTGTGCGTGTGCTGCAAAAGTGTAACTGTAGGCCGTTCATCCATGCTGGACAGCGCCCAGACCACAGAGAGTCTCCCTTGCCCTGCCCTCCGGCCTCCCGGGCTCGGTTGAGCCGTCCGCAGAGGAAACGCCTCTCGTCCGCGGAGCTGACAGGGAGAATTAAGGCGAGGGATGCGGGTTCACTTGCCCTGTGTAGGGGCTTAGCACCGGGCTAAGCTGAGGGACTAATAGCAAAGCCAGCGTTGCTCCAGCCGGTCTGAGGGCATTTGGAAGCCATCTGGCCACCCTCTGTGGCAGTAGCCGAGACAACAAAAGAGGGGGGCAAACCCTTAGCAGCGAGCGACTGTAAGGAACACAGCGTTGACGCAGAAGACACGGCAGCCAGGAGTGTCGGTGCAAACGGTACGAGAGGTCGTGCGAAGAGGAGGAGGTTGGTTCCTTTTTTTTTTTCTGCTTCTCGTTCTCGGTGTGTTGCAGGCCCCATGGCAGCCACATGCGGGAATTAAAGGATCAGACTCCAGACTGAGCCTGTTTCCATTGGTGATAGACCACAATTGTATTCAAATTCATATATATCTACATATACTGTATATAGCTATAGATGTATCTATATATGTGGTTGGAATGAGTCATTATTTTTGCAATTCATGGCAAGCTGTGGACAATGTGTTGTGTTACTACTGGGTCATTGTGCACTGGGTCTAAACTTTTGGTTGATAGCGTGGTTGTGCTAGCTACCACAGTATTTGCCCATCTGTAGTCTGCATTGGTAGCATCTAAATGAAAGGTCCACACACATTTCCATTGGATTTTCGAGCTAAAGGTGTGTGGATTGTACTCTTCCATTCAGTTCACCGTGGCTATGTCGAATCTATAATTAGATAGGAACACACATTTCAAGTGTTCAATGGCACAGCTACGTCTGGTCGTGGTACCATGGATTAATGGAAAAATGTGTTCTTATCAATTATAGTGCCATGCATTGTGCTCTAACAGTAGATTATCTACTGAAATCGCTTGGTTCTCTTATGCCCAGCAAGAAATCTTATGAATACAAAAATAATCCCTATTTACATCCCCTGGCTTCCTAAGGGCCTTGAAATAATAACTGAGACCCACACTTGTGCGCATTTTTCTCAAAATAAATGTATACCCTCAAAAACAGCCCTTCGTGTAATCCACTGACACACACAAGATGTTATTTTCCAAAATATATAGACGGAAAAAATCCTTCTTTGTTCAGCTCTGGGTTATTGGCCTAATTATTGGCTGTGTGTGTCGCCTTGCATTGTAGTGGTCGCCATGGTCATCCATGTGCCATCATGTGGGCGATGTTTTGTAGTCCTCGTTTTGTTCTGAAGTCTTGAGCAAGCAGTGACGTGCCAGGGGTGACAGAAATGGGTCAAAAGGGTTTTAGTATTATCTAAACAAATCCTGCTCTATAGGATTAGGCCATGATGGCAATGTTTACTGGCTGCCTTTACCCTAACTTTGTACTGATACACACACACACACACGCAGACAGATAGACAGACATTTACGGTGTGAGTGACTGCCACTGAACTGGATATTTATGAGTTAGGAAGTACCTGTCATTGAGACTGTTGTATTGTCTTAGTATCAGCAATGTACTGACATCTTGGAATGAATGTCATATTTGCACAGACACACAGCTGCAAACACACATGTTTACACACACACACACACACACACATGCATGCACACTCTCATGCACAAACACACAGACATGCACGCACACTCTCATGCACAAACACACACATGGACATTAACACACTCTCATAAACAAACACAGAAACACACACACACCCTCATACACAAACAAACACACATTAGAGAACAGGCTTGCACACACTGTCTTCTAGTTATTAGATTGAACTTTATTATCATCATTGAACAGAGGGTGAATGAAATGCAGTTTGGCGAATAGCAGTGTGGGAATGACATAAGGTGCAGTTACATTTCCAGAATATTGACCATGTGCAAATGTCCTTGTACGTAGAGTTCCATTCCGCTCTCTTCTGTAATTTACTCATTTGATATGCAGTTTATAACCATTTTATTTTACAATGACTAAATGTAATCTGTGGGCTACACAGAAAACTCATTATGCACAGCTCTTTATTTCATTGGCATTTATCAATGTGTCACGCTTGGACCACCTCAGTGCAGGTTTCTGCTCTGTGTTTTAGATGTGGATTGGCGAAAGAGAATTCTTTGTTCAGTGGGTTCCTTGAGTATTTGATAGAGGGAAAGGTCAAACATGATATCGTTACATAAAAAATAGAACACAGTGGATTGGTTTGCGGATTAAGCGGCCACACCTAGTGGGCTCTCCCCCAATGTTGTTTCCCCCCGATTGCATCATCTCCGTTTCTGGTTAAAAAGGATTTTTGGTAATTCGTGTCGGCTATAAAGCCTCTCACTAATTTGGCCAGACGAACATTGGGCTAACCTACAATATCACAACGCCGTGACTGTAGTCACAAATCACAGAGAAAGCTAATCAAGACAAAGGCAGGGTTCTATTTTATTTTTTTAATGTATCATTTGGAAATATTTAAAGTCTGCTTTAAAACCACTTTTATTTCACTCAATGGTAGATCAGTGTTTAAACACTTCCTGCTTACCTTGTACAATTGGGCGTGTATATCAGAGTGCATCATGGGATATTTTGATGGCGATGCTCCACCATATTGAGAGGACTCTTGACAGTTGTAGTACCGTAAAATCCTAAATCAACGCACATTTTGCCACATCTCATATTAGAAAGGCTGTTGCAGTTTAAATCACAATCCTTTCTGCCCGTTATTCATGATTCACTGTGAAGAGTGAACCAAAAACTTTACCACAAACATACCACATTAACATTCTAGACCGCTCCTTTGCTTCTGAAATGGCGGAGGTTGCGATGTAAAAGCCCTTCACGTAGCGCATCCAGCCGACCTTCTGTTGAACGGGTTCACGGACCATACAACGACAGCTTCCCCCTCGCCGATTACAACCACAGACACAGGCCTTCATTATTCCTGAAACATGGGGCCCGTGGATTCAAACAGTGGCACTTTTGTGTGGTTTATGTCGTTATTTTTGGAAGCAGCTTTTTTTTTTTTTAACGATGGTGATACAGTTCTCACCTGATCCTCGCTCCCCATGGAACAGTGTCTCCCTTTGTGTCTGAGGCCAGGGAGTCACTGAGGCTGCCTTTATTATATGGGTACTTCTTTTGACTGTTCACACTAACATCGCCACCACCCCCTGATATACAAAAGTAAATCAAACATGTACTGGAGGTGAAATGGATGGATTGTTACCTTCAGACTGGGGAAAATAGCTCACTCTCAAATTATTATTAGCTTTTTTGTATGACCACAGTTTGTCCCACCGCCTCTGTATCTAGGGTCATCACGGAGTCACACGTAGTGCGATTAACTCCGCGTGGAAATCACAGCTTGCCGTGTCTACGACCACACGCAGACACGCGCCATGAAAACATCGAAACATACGGGAGAGCCTCGCGGTGGAGGGCACACGCTCACTCTTTGACAAAACAAACTTTGAACAGTGTCACGCGAGTATGTTAATACGGCGCGGCTCCCCAAGGGCACTCACGGCGTGCTCAAATCGCCCGTCTTGAACACACGCAATATGGGAGACAGCATTGCTTCGCCGTCGCAGGGGGTGATTGCATCAAGATGCTAATGCGTTGAGCCTCCAGTAAGCCGTACTTCAAACTCTGGCGATGGCGACTCATTTCTCCGTGTTGTCTCCCCGATTTTTTTGTTTTTGCAGAGTGTTTACGCTAACGACTGAGCAACGCGGGAGATGTCTGATATGGAGGAGCTGCAGGGATCGGAGGCGGGGCCAAACGTCACCCTCACTTTGAGACTCTTGATGCATGGAAAGGTTTGCAAACGCTTCATCGCAAATGCCACCCCACCCCCCCCCCACACACACACACACTTTTCTTTTATGAATGACTCATACTGAATGGGTAGAATCCCATCAACAGTGGTGATTAATGGATTTGTTTTTTCATTTGTACTGCCCCATAATCATGCTTTTTTTTTTTTCAATCTCGTCTCTGTTTACAGGAAGTGGGGAGCATCATTGGAAAGGTACTTAATGCTGTTCTTGATTAATTGCATTATTGTATTTGGAAAATCCAAATTGACATGGCTCTTTGGGATACCAGAACCAGCCCCAGTTTAAGATATTCACAAAAGGCGGCAGTCAAAACAATTAGTTTAATCTCTAATAATTATAATTTAATGAATGCGTTATGTGTCATCCTAACATTGATTGGCTGGTGCAAAGCTCCCCTTGGGTTCCTGCAGGGTTATTAAGATTGGTAATTTATAACCATGTTTATAGGATGATACAGTTGTTCATTATTCTCATATTGACTTCACATAACTGATCTGGTACCAATGAAGCGTCTGATTTGTGTCCTCTCACAC
Source organism: Urophycis floridana (assembly GCA_027123135.1). NCBI lineage: Eukaryota > Metazoa > Chordata > Actinopteri > Gadiformes > Phycidae > Urophycis > Urophycis floridana. The sequence goes on from JAOPUI010000038.1 coordinate 1,322,121, forward strand.
TCTTTCAGAAAGGGGAAACGGTGAAGAAGATGAGAGAGGAGGCATGTTTGTTTTCCGGCAACAGGCACCAATTAAAAAAACACAGAAGCCCCAAACCACACCAAGTCAAGCGTTTTAATGGGCGAATTGCTAATGTGCTTCCAGAGCGGAGCTCGCATCAACATATCGGAAGGCTCGTCCCCGGAGAGGATCGTCACCATCACGGGCCCCACCGAAGGCCTCTTCAGGGCCTTCTCCATGATCGCCGAGAGGTTTGAGGAGGTCTGGCGGCACGACATCTCAACACAAACCCCCTCCCGCGTTAAACGCAAACACCCAATTTCAACCCCCGTGGTTTTTAAGGCTGGATTTTCTGAAACATGACTTCGAAAAAAAAAAAAAGCCAATAGACGAAAGTGAACTCGAGGCAAGTCTGTGAGGCCCCTGTTGCATTTATTTATTTATTTATTTATGCTTCCGGAACTCTCCCACAGGATATTACCGCGGCGATGACAAACAGCAACGTGACGAGCAAGCCGCCTGTCACCCTGCGGCTGGTGTTCCCCGGGAGCCAGTGTGGCTCGCTGATTGGCAAAGGAGGCTCCAAGATCAAGGAGATCAGAGAGGTACGCGCAGCGCAGCGCCCTTTTTCTTCTGCCGTCTCGTCTGACTTTGTGTTTCCTCGACGATGATGTGGATTCATGCCTTGATTTGCTTTCCTCAAATACAAACAGGCGTGGCAAAAAAAAATATCCTCCTCCACATTGGCCACGCACCCAAATACATTCATTTTCTTAACGTGACATCAATAACATTGTTGTCTTTAGATAATAGGCTGTTTGTTTTCCTTAACTCCATCACTTTTTTTCCCTTCAACTTTCCTAAATTTGATATATCTAGCGTATCATATATGCAAGCAAAACCAACAATATTATTCTATGTCAGTGAGGCTTTCTTACCCCTTTGTACTGTGTGATTTTCCCCCCATTTTGTTGCGTTTCCTGTTTCTGTGGCGATGTCACAGACCACGGGGGCCCAGGTGCAAGTGGCAGGAGACATGCTGCCCGACTCAACAGAGAGGGCTGTCACCATCTCCGGTGCTCCGCAGGCCATCACCCAGTGTGTGCGGCATATCTGCTCCGTCATGCTGGAGGTAACAAAATGTCCTCGCGAAAAAAAACAAAAAAACATTTACACGTTCCGCTCTCTTTTTTTGTTTCCACCGTCCCTGTGTCGTTAAAGGTGTGCCTGAGATATCATAGGGTATCAAATTGTGCATTTGTTCGATATTTTGCCGTTGTTGTTGTTGTATTAACTGCTATTCCCGTGAAAGATTGTATCTTTGAAAGAACCGAAATAACACACATTTGTTGTATTACACCTCGAGTTCCGGAAATTCTATCTTTTTTTTATGTGGTTGTAAATGGCCTCCGTGTCCGACAGCATTTTGTCTTCTCTCCCTTTATGGAACAAAAATAGGAAGTCAAAAAAACGTAGCCCCAGCTATTTGAGCAAGGAAGGGATGCAATCCCTTACTTACTCGAATAGCTGGGGATACGCTTTTCCCCCCCCCCATATGTAATATATAGCAATAAAATGTTTGTTCATTTCATCCTCCAGTCACCTCCAAAGGGAGCCACTATTCCATACCGCCCTAAGGGTTTGGCTGGTGGCCACGGGGCACTGTCCCAGCAGCATGGCGCACCGGTAAGCATCCCCATGACGCCCCAACACTGCGGTGCCATCGCTTTCTCAGAGCTCCCGCTCACCACCGGGATGTCTTTGTACACGAAAAAACAATTAGATGTGGTTAGACTGTGGCCACTCACCGTACAGAGTAGGGGTTTTCACCACCAGAGGGACACCTTCCTGCTTTCTGACAGAATGATGAGTTGATTAAAATACGAACTAGAAGGAACAAACAATAATGTGTTTGGCTTCTGGTGTGTGTGTGTCTGCTGTGTACATATAGCTTACAACAAGTATGCAATTATTCATACTTTGGAATTGATGGGCCCTATTCATAACAGACAAGACAGCTCACATAACGTATGTACAATTAACAACAATAGGGAAATCATTTGTATGCATGGTGAATGAATACAAATGTAATATATAGAAACATATTGACACAGTGAAATCCAATGGCGCCGCGTTCTTTTTACATTGTGGGTTTTGTATTAAGCTGATTGAAGCCAAATCAAGATTTACGACACAAAGCACGGCGCGGAAAGCATAACGGTAATGAACCCGTCCAGTTCAGTTGAACTGTTCACAAATGCAGGCGTGCGGTATTGGTGGACTCTGGAAGTGGGCTATATTTGATTTATGTCAAACGCAGCAGTAGATTTTCGTGTAATACTTTTCCTGATGCTACGACTCTCCGAGAAAAAAACGAGACAAACGAGAGAAACAAAGCGGTTTTGAATGAGAAAAAAAAAAATCAATGACATAACAGCGATTGTTTCTGATGTGTTTGTTTGTGTGTGTGTGTGTGTGTGTGTGTGTGTCCCAGGCGTTTGTCATTCCAGGGCATCCAGGGCAGTATACCTTCCCACCTCAAGATGTAAGTGTGTGTTCGATAGAGCGGTCCACCCTGCACCTGTCCCCTGATGACCTCGCCCTGAACCATCCCTCCCCAAGTTACCACCACGCCCTCTGTCTCCCTCTTCTCAGCAAGAATGGCCGACAAACTCCCTGTTCTGCTGACATTACTAACACTAACAGTCCGTAGCTGCGTGCTTTGATTGATCACGTATCTAATCACAAACAATATCATGCCAACCCCTTAATGATAAACAACAATGGGCCCCTTACAGCACACTGCTATAGAGAAATGCACCACTGTGCCTTTCACTGTGAACCGCCACAATAGCGCGATTCCCCCGGAGAGAACGCATCTCGCCGCATCTCGACACAATCGTCGATCTCGTTTGTGAACCTCTGATTGGCTCGTGGTATTGTAGCTCTCTGGCGCCTCTGAAATAATCCAGTCTGATTGGTTAGCTCTAACTTCCTTCCTACCCTGCAGTTGACCAAGCTTCACCAGTTGGCTATGCAGCATATCCCCCTCCCTTCCCTTGGGCAGAGCAACCCTACCTTCCCTGGTACGTACCCAAGGATCCCTGGGGAAGTCCATGTCTCCTTGTCTCTCTTTCACTTCCCACTCCCTCTCTCTCTCTCTCTCTCTCTCTCTCTCTCGCGCGCGCGCGCGCTCTTTCTCTCTTTCACTTTCCACTCCCTCTCTCTCTCTCACTTTCCCACTCTTTCTCTCTCTCGCTCTCACTTCCCACTCCCTCTCTTTCTTTCACTTTCCCACTATTTCTCTCTCTCGCTCTCTTTCACTCCCCACTTTCTCTCGCACTCTCCCTTGCTCTCTCTCTCTCTCTGTCCCTCTCTGTATCTCTCTCTCTCCAAACATATGCTTCCTTTTAAAATCACACCATCACCGATCCCCTTCTGTCCAAGGACATCCAAGTCTGTTTACATTGTCACAAAAACAATTCTGCCTCCTGCGGGTCTAAACGTTTATGCAAATTATGTTTCTTTTTATAAACATAGGTAACCTCTAGATAATTCTCTTACAACCCCTTGGAGCGATATTAATATTAATATGAAGTAGCATAGCAGATACCCTTACATTGACGCTGCTCTTCAATCTGAGGGAATATATAATTGCTTGTTGAGTTGACTAAAGTTTTGAGAGGCTAAATCTTTCCATATAATTTTGTATCGTCCTCTCCTGCTATTTCATATATCAATACAGAGAGCATGGCAATTTTTTAAACCTCTCGAGAAAAAGAAAACAAAGGCCCATATCTTTGAAACAGAAATGTCATACACATTCAAAGAATATTGTCAGCATTGTAAATATTGACCATCAATCACTTACTTAACAAACCAAAATGACAAAGCCATTTGCCCCGTTGTCCCTTCATAAACCCTGATATGTCCCCAACCCCTTCCTTGACCTCTTCAGCATGTCTCCCTTAATTCTAACATCGTCACGGCCCCTTCCGCTCCCATCCTCAGACATCCCATTGCTCCATCCAACAACTAATTCAATGTCCTTTTACAACTAACTACAAGGCAGAGCGCTCTGCATTATTTATGCAACACAGAGAGCTGGTCTTAATCCTGAGATTTCATTTAGATAAGCTATTCGGTGTTTATGTGCAGTATAGGCGACACACACGGGCTGTGTTTTGTTATCAAAGTTAAAAAAAAACTACAAAAGTGGCCAATTGGCTATTGTGTGTTGAGTACTGTTGGCGTGTGTGCATGTTTGTGCCTCTACTATGATATGCTTGCTGATTGTCAAATGCATGTTCTTTAGTAAGCCGTCTGAGTGCATCAGGGACTGAGCACAGCAGAGAGACCAGCCCAGTTGACGTGAACAATGAATACCATTAGCCCAACACAGGTGTTACTCGTTCTCTGTCCTGCTTTTCAGGACTGGACGCATCTGCCCCGACGAGTTCACAGGAGCTGGCCATACCCAACGACGTGAGTGTGCATCTGTTCTGGGTTCCATTAAAACGTACACCCCCGTGACACCTCTTAATGGTACGATCTCATCCTGTGCCGCTCTAAACATGCACTCCAGGGTAATGAAGCAAGCCACACCGTCCATGGATTTATAAGCCAAAAAAACGGTCTCTCACAGACGCAGTGTGCAATTAAGCTCAGACGATTTCCTTTCAGAAACAAATAATGCTTAATGGTGCATTAAAAGGGAAAATATACAGATTGCCACCGCGGATCAAAGCTGCACCAAAGAATGTCTCTTTAGGTGTTCATGGTCCTTCAACACTGTGTATTACAGTGTCAATAATTCACAACAATAATAGTACTATAACTTGTGCAATATTGTATGTGGATGTATGCAATTTAACAAGACAGCATTCAAGCATGAAGACAAGGTGAAGTTAAATGTCACGGTGACAGTAAAAATCAATTTCTACTGATTATTTCATGTGTAATGAGCTTAAGTACATGTAAATGTTGTCATTCACTAACACCCAAAGAGGCTCCCATTCATTATGGTGTGTGATTGCAAATGTCACTGTTTGCTTTTCATGTTTTTTTTTAAATGTCATATTAATGTTTTACAGCAATATGTGCCCTCATTACGGCACGATTCATTGGCCTAAGCCGGGCATCGAAGCAACTGTTTAATTGTCTGATTTGTAAATAGTCTGTCGCATGAGGCTTATTTTTATTCACCCGATTCCTCCTGCTCTGTCCAGTTTATTGGCTGCATAATTGGAAGACAAGGCAGCAAGATCCATGAGATACGCCAGGTATCCGGGGCCCACATTAAGATAGCCAGCACCGCTGATGGCTCACCCATGCGGCAAGTCACGATCACAGGCTCCCCGGCCAGTATCAGCGTGGCTCAGTATCTTATCAATGCCAGGTAAGACCCCCCTGCGCGCTCTCGGCCTGTCCTCGCATCGCAAACCACACTCTAGCCCAAGGTGGAACAAATGCTGTGAGGCTCGTGTGTTAAGGTAGTCTTGTTCTCGGTCAGGCTATAGGCTTAAGTTAGCTTCTGGCCTATCTGCTCCTTTCTCTTGATAGCACGGCAATCCATATTTTCACATCTTTTTTTTTTTTTTTTACACATAACATTCCTCCATTAATTCACTTGTTTTCTCCCCTCCCTCTCCCCCTTTTTTGTCTCACACCCTTTTCTCTGCTCTCCCCCCTCCCCCTCTCCCCTCCATCTCCCCACTTTTTCCCTGCCGCCACCCATTCCTATCCTCTCACTGAACCCTGCGTCACCCCCCCCGGCTACCCTTCCCCCCCCGCCTCCCGCCTCCCACCTCCCACGCTTCGCCTGCTGCTGCCTGGCGGCCCGCAGCCTAGAGATGGCTAAGTACACCATGCAGGCCGCGTCCTCCATGGCCCCGGTGGACCTCAACATGAGCTTCCCCCAGGCCGCCCAGGTGGCCGTCTCCGCGCCTAACTCTATGGCCATGCTCGCCGCCCCCGCCTCCGCCTCCACCGTTAACGTCCACTCCCCCTCCGCCCTCGCCACCATGCAGAGCCCGCACTACGCCGTCCCCGTGTCCAGCCTGCTCGGCATGAAAACCCTCCCCCCTGTGTACGAACACACACAGCGCACACCCTGGAGGATGTACAGGGCCAGGTGTATTTATACACTGACACGCTGGCACACTGACCACACACACATACACACACACACACAGACACACACACACACTAAAGACAGAGGGCTTGAAACACACACACATACACACACACACACCCACA
>JAOPUI010000038.1:1441277-1454703 GCA_027123135.1 Urophycis floridana
ACCCCCCCGAACACGGGTGACCACGAGACCGGCGTGGTCTCCTCCGTTTACCTGCACGTGCATCTGGGGATGGGAGTTCATGAAGTCGAAGAGCCGCTGGTAGTTGGAGAACTGCTGGTCCCACTCCAGCGCCATGTCGTAGCGGAAGTCGTCGCCCAGGGGCACCAGCAGCACCTTGCTGCGGAACAGCTTGGACTTCTTGCGGTACTGGTCCAGCAGCAGGTTGGCTCTGGGGAGGGTGAGACGGGCGAGGCGGGCGGGCGCGTGAGAGAGAGAGAGAGAGAGAGAGAGGGAGACAGGGAACGCTACGGTGAGCGGGCGACGGTAGTAGCTCTTGGACGTGTCAGACCGTGAGGGGGTGACCTTCGAGGAGAGACGGACTCAAGTGAACCACGAGGAAGAGGAAGGAAATCGATAGCCTCTGCTGGGCGGGAGATACGGCGGGGCGGCGCGCCGCAGTCGTTATGTTCCGATCTGATTCGACTTAGCGAATGACAACTGGGTCACCGTGGGGATGTGCGAGGCCCCCCCTCAGTGACAGTGAGTAATGGCAGAACAAACACCGCATCTCTGCTCAGCCATCTGGTTAGTGCGCGTACGCAGGCACGTGCACTGAGAAAACACACACACGTACGCACACGCACACACACACACACACAAAAGTATATGTACATTTGCATGTAGGTTTACATGCATCTCACATCAGTTAAATGCTTTCTTGAAACTAATTATTATGGTATCCAGCAGACCCACTGTGTTACAGCAGAACTTCTGGTCCAGCAGACCCACTGTGCTTCAGCAGAACTTCTGGTCCAGCAGACCCACTGTGCTACAGCGGAACTTCTGGTCCAGCAGACCCACTGTGCTTCAGCGGAACTTCTGGTCCAGCAGACCCACTGTGCTTCAGCGGAACTTCTGGTCCAGCAGACCCACTGTGCTACAGCAGAACTTCTGGTCCAGCAGACCCACTGTGTTACAGCAGAACTTCTGGTCCAGCAGACCCACTGTGCTACAGCAGAACTTCTGGTCCAGCAGACCCACTGTGTTACAGCAGCACATTGTGGGGGAAGACGGCACAGAGCCTGGACTTCCTCCATCATAATAAAAAAAATGTAAAAAAGCTGTGACTCTTTCATAGTGAGGAATGGTTTAGTCACGCTTGGACGAAATTCCCAAGTAGTCTGGACTCTTCACAGACCTCCACAGCAGACGCGGGAGCTCAGTTCTGCACCTCACAAAAAAGCCGGAGAATCTTTTCGAGGTCAAGATTCACTTTTTAATACTGTGAGGATTTCTGGCAGCGCTTCGCGTGTTTTTTTTTTTCTCTCGGCCCAGCTGGCAGGAAGCAGGCCTCCAGCAAAACACATTCAGCATAAAGTGGGGACAGTTTTTTTCCCTTCCTGTATCTGTGAGGCCCGTTTTGTGTTCATTTTGTTTTTTGGTCCCCTGCTGTTCACGTAACTGTGACCACGTGACCTGCGCTGGCAGGCCCTCCGACTCGGAAGATCCATGTGCCACGCGACACCCTGCTTCCAGCACAACACACATGGATGGAAAAAGTACTCCAGTCTCCATCTTCAGTTGGCACGGCGCCAGCAAAGTGTTGATCACTTGCACTTGACAAAGTGTTTTTTTTTTTCACCCCCCCCCCATTTTAGGGGACTTTAGGGGAGTTTTCTCTCTGCTACATTCAACCGTCAACCGGTTCGTTTTTATTCCAGGCCGTTAAGATTGGATTACTTTTGCAGAGAATAATATTTTTCATTCAAGCGATGCATCCATTGTGGTTAAAAGGTCAAGTTTCATAATGCAGACAATAAGAAGAAACCAGAGGAGCGAAAGAGCTAGGTGGAATGAATTAAGAATGGGTCCACAGTGAGGCTGACTGAGTAGCAGAATACTTAATTGCACACACACACACACACATGCACACAAACACACAGACCGTCTGCTTCCTTAGTTTGCGAACAGCTGACAGGCCAAGTGAGAGGATTTTGGACTGAGGAGTGTGTCTCCTGGAGAATCAGTACACACACACCAAAAACACACAAACAGAGCTGTGTTCGTGACTCCAGCTATTTGGGTCAGCATAACAAACAGGACACTGTGCGAAAGCTTGAGTGTATATGCATTGTATTTATACTGAATCATTGCCATGAATTCAGATCCATCTAGTGCATATCTGAGACTCATAAAACACTGAAGCATGAGCATTGTAGCCAAAGTCAAGACAGGACATCCAAATTCCTTTGGATTAGCTCCACTTACATTTGAGATAAAAATGATATTTTAACTACTGGCACACAATGCATCACATCCAGACAAACAGGGTTAAAGATATGATTTTGGATTTGTTTAGCAATAGCTCAGCAGTTAACTGCACAGTGACAGGACCAGTCACTGGATATGTACACAGATGTTTGTTGAGTCTGTCCGTTGTCTGGCCAGATCCAACAGACGGTAAAAAATTTGGGCAGATCTGAAAATAAACGGTCAGTCAATCAAAGACAAAATGAGGCCGACTGGGACTATTACAGTTGTTATCTTAATGTTGGCAAATAGTTAGTAAAGTCTTGGTTACTTCGCCGTTCTATATCTTACTAGGTAATTGCAACACATTTTTCTCGACACTCATGACAACACGGAGGGACAGAAGTGTGATGCCGCCATCTTCTGGCAGCTCTCTGCATGTTCAGTGTTTAAAGGAAGTGGAAAAACCGCCCATGGATCAGAAGTGGTATCAAAATAGGTTTTATTTTACATTTGACAACATTGTCCAACTGCATGAAAACATTTTGCATATAAACCTTTAAAAACAAGGAGACAATGTTTCCATTTAGCAAATTGTACAAAAGAATCATTCACAAAAAAACGTATTAAGTAAATCATGAAACTCATTTGCATCGTAATATCATTAACCAAATCACCAAAGCACTAAGACTGTATGACATAAAGGTCAACAAATCACTAAATCTTCGACACAAACACTAGTGTCTGATTTTTTTTTTTTTGTTAATTGTATTGTATGGCAATGTCTCCAATGTCTAGGCTTGTCAGTAGTCTCACTAGGCCAACATTTGAGTCAACATTCTACTAGTTTGTGCAAACCAAGCGACTTCTTGCGAAGTGGTTCCCCCTTATACTTGCACTCTCCAGGTTGACTGGATGTGTTAAGGCTTGAAATCTAAACGTTTTGAGGCAATTCATGTCAAACTTAACAGGTGAAGAGCTGCAAATGTTGACGAAAACAATAATATTCTGAGGCTAGCAGGCAGAATACAAACCACTAATATTCAAAATGGCTAAACTTGCACATTTTACATCTAATATTGATATCCTAGTTTTGAAGTAGGCCATATTTCGAACATCTTGCATAAATCACGGTGCAAGTTTTTTTGATAATTAGTAGCCATGTAAAGTAAATTGCAGTTGAAATCCTGACTGCACTTCTACTATAAAAATCATGGATTCCAAAAAAGGTTTGTCAAAATGTAACGTAATTATCTCATCAGGCATATGAATCCCCATAAATAAGATACATTCTTGTTCTAGGAAGACAGTTCCATAGCTTTACAGCTTATGTAGGGGCATACCAGGCGATAAACGAACGCAAACGTTTAATTCTGCCAATTTCCTGAGATAAATAAGCACATTTCTTAAGATATAAATAATTAAGTTATAACTAATGACAATATTGGCAAGTAATGTCAGCAATAGGCGGCTATGCAAATTAACTGGGGATTCCTACAATGAAAAGGGCCCCAATAACTGACTGGTGATGAATACGGCATTTTATAAAATACCAGGGTCAGGACATTGAATTTATTCTGACGCAGCCCTGAATTCTTCCTCGTTGGTTGATTTCACAGTTGTTTAGTGCAGTGTTGAAGACTCAGTTTGAAAGGACACCCTTTTTAAATCACTAACACTAAACATGACTAGTCTAACACAGAAATTAATCCAACAGCAATACAGGCTCCAGCGTCACCCTACGCATCATTCAACAGCACTCCCTCTGTCAGCCCTTTTGCAGCTTAAGCTGAAATCACATGCAGGTTCTGATGTCAATTGGCTCTGAGTATAATTTCGCTGTGACAACGTGACATGTTTGGAAGGGGCGAGGGCGAAGCGCACGCTTTTGATTTGATTTTGGATTCATCTCAGTACCTAAAGGGTCGACGGTTGCATGAGCAAAAAAAAAAAAAAACCCTGAAAAAAAAAAGCCACCGATATGCACGCATGCATGGCCGTTTTGCATATCACAGGATTCCCTAAGCATGTCGAGTCCTTGGAGCTGAGGCCTGCTGGATTTGAATCTCGCCGACTGCCTCTCGCTTGATGCATACTCAACGACAGAACACCCAAGTCAAACCATTTGCATCGCTTAACATCTGCATTCAAAAAAATATAGAAACGTCAACCAAATACACAAAAGTGCCATTAAGCATTTGCACTCTGAGCAAGAGCAAAATTAAGTATTACGGCTCCTTATCTTGTTGGAAAAAAAAAAAAAGCCAACTAGTAAATTAATGTTTACGAGAAGATGTAGAATGAATGACCCACCCACTTCATAACAGTCATACAGCACATTGCTCTTTAGAATTAGTGTCACCACATCAATTCCAGTTACAGCCACATAATCAACGACCAAAAAAAAAAAACCCCACCCCAATTTCTTTCTCCCAACAAAATTAATGCAGTTCCCACGGGAACAGAATTTCCGCCATTAACAGCAAGCATAGTGAAGCAGGAAGTACTGGTTAGTAGAAGTTCATTTCAGTAAATTCATGCCTCTGAGGACCGACAGCTTCCCCCCCCCCCCCCACCGGTAGACGCCATCTTTCATTGATTTAACATGGCATCACTCATCCCACGCAGCCGCTCTGCAAAGAGAAACGTGGGACCCAACCGAGTTTTCACCTCTAACCTCCCGAAACCGTTTTTGCAAATCAAGACCGATAGCGTGTTCTCATTCCTCCCTTTAGCTGCAAAGCCTTTCCCACCCCCGATTCCCTGCCCCCCTCACAGGCGGGGTCACGACCTCCGTGCGGCTGCACACGGCGCTCACTGGCCCCTGGACAGCGGGTCGGGGTCCGCGTCGGTGGGGGGCCCCGACTTGGGCGGCCCGTTGGATCCCTCTACGAACATGTTGGGGATGTCCTGGCCGAAGTATATCTTACTGTTGGCCGCTATGGACTGGTACTTCATCAGCTCAATGTACTCAGGAGTCAGCTTCAACTGTGTGGGGGGGGGAGGGGCACAGACGGAGACACACAGAGAGACATAGAGAAAGAGACAGAGATAAACAGAGAGAGTGACATAGAGACAGACAGAGAGGCACAGGCCCAGACACCGAGACAGAAGACAGAAACACACAGACAGACATAGGGACAGAGACATAGAGATAGACAGAGAGAGAGAGAGGTAGACACACAGGCCCAGACACCGAGCCAGAGACACACACAGACACAGAGAAAGACACAGAGACAGAGACCCAGACACAGAGCAATAGAAGGAAGTACAGAAAGAGACGGGGAGAGGGGGCAAAAGGAGAGGGATGTTAGCATGTGATGGATTATCAACACAACGTTGAAAGGCTGCTTACACGTGGAATTCAAGTTGACATTAGAGGGTTTACCGAGTTGGCTTCGGCGAACTTGGCGGCAGTGTAATACTCGGCATCAGCCCGGGCCTTCTCCCTGGCCAGGAAGGCAGCGTCTGGAACAGAGAGCCAGTGTTGAGAGACTCCACGCATGACCGGCCCCAGCCGCCACAGAGACCCCCCCGAGGTACGAGATGATGCCACACTCAAGTCAAAGTCAAAGTAGCTCTATTGTCGATTCCTTCACATGGCAAGACATACAAAGGAATCACAAGACCTGACCTCCTCTATAGGCGGCGGGCTGCAATCAGTCAAGTCAGTCTGGAGGGCAGCAGCCTCCTCTTGGTTTGTCAGAGATGTACACACACAGGATTTTTTTTGATCCCTCATTCAAATCAGTCATTTAAATGGGCTCAGCAGTTGAAGCGTTTGTCGTCCGTCCCTGCTCCCTGATCCACTGTACTCCGGCCTCCCACCAACTTTGGGGAACACAGGGTGGGCGTGTTTGACTTCCAGTCAAACAGGGACAAGTTGCATCCCCAATGTGTGCAGCCTGACCTCTAGACATCCCTGAGGCAACCCTAACCCTAACCCTTACCCTGACCCTGACGCCTAGAGCCCACCTGCTCCTCAATCGCCTGTATTCCCTCTGAGTGGCTTTGGATCAGAGTGTCTGCTTGATGACTGAATGGTAAACAGTGACATGTGGAGTTACCCTCTATCTGAGAGATCTTCTTCTCGGTCTCCTTCTCCATCACCTTCTGCTGGAAATGGATCTCTGCGACCTGGGCAAGCTTCTGGGCCTCTGTTGGGACAGTCACGCACGCAGAGGAGGATCACACAGGGTTATTGGTATCATTAGAGATGGCGATAGAGGGGCATCATGTCAACAGAACGATGGCCGCTCAGACAAACTCGCTGTGGGTACACGGGGGTCAGGTGGAAGCGTGATGTCTGGTTGTAGCTACCAATGATGGCTTTCTTTCTCTCCGTTTCTGCCTCCTTCTCCACCACCTTCTGGGTCTGGGCTGTGATGAGCAGGCGGGTCTTCTCCGCCTCCCTGTGGACCAACAGTCAGAGTCTAAACATTAGCTTCTGTCTGCTTTGGTCAAAGTGGATGGGGGGGGGGCACTGAGGACGTGCGAGAAAGTGGACACACTTACATGAGTTCAAAGTTTCTCCTGATTGACTCGGGGATCTTGGGTTTGGTAACTCGAACTGCCTAATGGTTGGAGGATGGGGGTGGGTGACGAGAATCATTCGTAAGAGTTCAAAAGATGGGATTGACCCTGGTTACAGTTTGTTGGTTTGGTTTTCCGGTCTTTTTTTATTTTTTAAAGGGATCACTTAAATGTCATTAAATCACCAGCTACCTGAATTGTGAGTCCAGGCGCCATGGCGTTAAGATCCTTCTGCAATGCGATCTTCATATTTTCATCAATGATATCTGTAAGGGCATAAACAAAAGACACACAGATAAACCCATTATAAAGGAAAAGCCCAGCGTAGAGCAGCATGCTTCATGGGTCTGTCTTGTTGCCATTGTCAACTCACCAAACAACTCAATGTAAACCTCCTGCAGAGTGTGAACACTGCAGAACTGGTTGAGTTCATGGTGGATTTTGTTGAAGATGAGAGTTTTGTCATAATCAGCCGTGTAGTTCTTCACTATGTCCACCACTACAGAGAGGGAGGGAAGAGCAAACATGCATACTTACTTACATGCATACTTAATAAGCTTTTGGTGAAACACTTGGCACATCCAAGATGGCAAGTGAGCCAATAACAAAGGGTGATTACACTCGCGTGTTTTACCAAACCGATTCCATCTCGGCGGTTTAATTGTAATCTTTGGCTGCTCATCAATACCAAAACCAGAGTACAATATGGTCACGATTGTTCATTTGGAATGTGGACATTATCCCAAATGCCTTACAAGGCCTATCTTACCACCAGGTGTGATGTCGATCAGCCATTACAAACCATTTCTACATTGACCCTGTAGTGACATCATATACGGGAGTGTCCAACCAGCGGTATGGCCAGATCAGCCGACCAGTTGGCTCAGTCCACTGGGTAGGCTGATCGGTCCATCATACATCTGGGTGGATGCCACGCCTGACATCACGAGAGGATAGACTGTGAAGCGGCTTGTAATGGCTGAGCAATCTCACAACCAGTGGTAAAACAGGGGGACCTTTAAGAGCAAAAGGTGCAAAAGTTAATCAAGTTGCCACTCGTGTAAACATGCTCTATACCTGCCGAGGGGACGAGCATGTTGACCACCTCTATCCTGTCAAAGTAGATCATCACACCGCCACTGTGGAAAAAGAAAAGACACCCACAACACTGTTGACTTCCCTCAGAGTTCAGTCAGGGGGGTTTCATGAGCCACATACACACACACACACACACACACACACAGGCTGCTCAAACACGTACCTGGTTCCACAGGGCACATTCTTGATCTCATCAGTTTGAAGCGTCGTCTGAAAACAAAAAGGATACAGCAACGTCATCCTGTTGCAGCAGAACGTGGCCGGCAGGCAGAGCACGGTTGCTCAAGCCAACTGTATGCGTTGCACAGTGAGAAGGCGAGGGTACCTGTACGGATCTGAAGGTGGTGATGAAGGGCAGCATGATGTGATACCCGGGGCCATTGGGTGCCGTCAGCAATGCTCCTCCCCTTTTACACACACACACACACACGCACGCACGCACACACGGCAGTTATAAGAAAAAGTAAATATGATCCCACAAACATTCATTGCTTTACAACCCTAGCGGGCTGCAATGTGGGTCTACCTGAAGTTAATTACAACTGTCATGAACAAAGACATCAGAGCAGACTGGAAAATTCAGTTTGTTCACAGGTGGTTGAGTTCACATGCCAATGAAGTGAGCTATCCTTTAATGAACCAACCGCTAGTCTATATCTAAGGAAGCAAAATACATGAGAATTACAAAAGTTCATAAATGGACCTAGACACTCAACAAGAACAGTTAAACACAAATGAACAGCTGATGTAATACACACATCTCTCGCTTTAATACCTGTAATAAACCGCAAGATGTCCTTCTTCGATCTTATGAATGGATGAGTGTAGCAGGATGGCCATGAGTCCTGCTACCGTAGCAACCACTGCCCCTACTTGAGCCATAGTCATCCTCTGCTGCACTTACCTGCAGAGACCAACATGACCAGTTCAGATATAAAAACGGAAAACAGTGAGGAAGGATAAAGTTGTACGATGTGGTTGGTCCTGTGGCACATATGATCACATCAACGTTAGACCATGCAACTGGGTAGAAAGTGATGAGGTTTAGGGGCAGGCATGATATCAGCTGGTTAGGGCTGCCACTATGAACTCCATACTAGTCTAGTACTGTGGAGAAGTGACCACAGGCGTTGGTGTGCATCGATATATATACCGTTCAGGCCAACTTCAAAGCATGCTAAAATCCTACAACGAGATGAAGCCGTCATGTGTTGACTGTATAGTTTCCCGTGATCCCTGCCAGACACAGGTTTCTAGCATTCAACTCTGCAGGTTAGCCCATAGCTTAAGGGGAGTGGGTCCTACAGAGGCGCTACCCTGTGGTCCTCCACAACAGCTAGCCTATCCTACACACTACCCACATTCACTTGAAATACGCATTTAAATGGACCAGCTGAACACATAACGCCACCGCAAAACCTACCAACTCACTGGCAATGGCGTTCAAGCTCCGTGCTGCTATTCTTAGACATGTAGAAGTAATATTAGGATAGCATTGCGAGCTAGGGGCAGCTAGCTCCAAATGGTAGCCTCGGAAGTGAAGCTTCCTACTGGCTTTGTGTCCTTTCACTTATCTGAGCGGTACCTCTAAACGCGTTGCGAAATAAGCGTTGTACGAGCGTTTCACCATTCTATTTACGAAACAGGATGCATGTAGGAAAAGAAATGTTCATTACCACCTCACTGGACAGTCACCTCTTCTCTCTGTATCATTCAGTTCACCACAGCCCGAATCCATCTCCCTACCGCCGCCTCCTGGCCACTCCCTACAGTCACCTCTGGCACAGTGAGTGCGGGGCTTTCTGCCCTAACGTCTGCCAATACAGTAATCCAGGTTCCATCCACTTCTATCAGCTTCATTGTAAATAAAAAAGACAAGTCACTCACGTATTACAATCATCAATGTAAACAAATGAACATCCATTCTTTATTCGCATTTGACAGACAAATTGGTATCTGAAAATACATTTGGCACATATACGTTCTGTCAGCCAATTACTTGGTCTTCACTCCAATTGGTCGTCACTCGAACAAATAAATACAGTAAAAGATTAGCGTCACATTGACACATAAC
The DNA here is from genome assembly GCA_027123135.1 of Urophycis floridana. Lineage (NCBI taxonomy): Eukaryota > Metazoa > Chordata > Actinopteri > Gadiformes > Phycidae > Urophycis > Urophycis floridana. Next base: position 1,451,233 of record JAOPUI010000038.1, read on the forward strand.
AAAATATATATTCATACATGCAGTTTAAACAGTGTCAGCTTATGCCATTAAATAAACAGATGATCTATGAGTGTGAATCAAAAAGGGATTCAGCTGTTGTTTGGTTCTTCATATATTTAGATGATCCTCATCAGGCAGACTTCATTCACAATATACAACTTCATGAGATCAAAGCTTTCCTGGATCAAGCTGTATCCAACTCCAGTCCTCATCCTAGAAAAATAAAGGGGAAATGGTGCCTCAGGGTTCATACATTATACAACGCAAGTGTGCTGCCCATATTAATCCATGTTTCAAAATAAAAGCCACCAAGGTATGACACATTTAACACAAATAACATAGGTCACATTAACTGGATACAGTATATGTTACATCACACGGATATGGTTTACATGTAACACTGTACCATAACACTGTTTCCTGTCTCTTGCGTGGTGTCCTGAAGCAGAGAGGTCAGCTGACTGAGGTAACGCTTGTTCTCCTCCAATAACTGATGAACCGTCAGGCTGAGGGACCAACAGCCAGAAGATAAACACACCAGCAGGCCCCCATCACAGAACATTCTGATGCCAAGAGGAATCCATTTCCAGTAAACTGTGGCGGGCTTACCTAGGAGTGTCGCTGGGAACGGTTGGTGGTGGCTGAGGATCAGTCTGGGCCTAAAAGCAATACATAGTAGTTCAATATTTCCTACCTAGTCCTTTAGCAGACTTAGCAGTTCTTGCTAAGGTTTTTGCAGAAGCAAAAAGAAGATTAGATGATATCTAATCTATCTTTGAGTCACAAAAGTGATGCTACACAAGCATGATTCTGAGGAACATAAATATGCACAAATGGAGCAGAAGTAACATCTCAACGAGACAACATCAGGCTTTGACGTCCTCCACAGCAGTGCCCTTTGGACTTCATCCATGCCGGACTTCTATGCAAGGTTAGTTTTATTGGGGGTCAATGTGCTCACCCGGGCGATCTTCAACAGATACCAAAACTCTTTCTGTCTCTTCATTTGCATATGCATCACTGCTGTCACCGCTGCCTTGATGCTCTCTACCGCCCCCTCCAGCTTGGGGAACAGATCCACGATGCGCCGTTTACACACCAGTATGGTGCTGGGGAAGACGAGAGTGGCAAGAAGAAACACTGACATATTTTCTGGAAGTTGTGTGAATGAGTATTGTGTATGTGTTCTAGTGTTGGGCCTTCATGCTAACAAAGCGACCACACAATGGTGGAATAGCACTATATTTCTCAATTAAGATGCCTTGCAAGCTTCGTATGCCAAATCAGAGCACATCCACAGTTTGTTTGAATTACAACTCGTTAACAACATTGGTATTGAAGGATAGCATGAGGCATGCAATACAAATGCTGCTGTCCCACACTTTGCTCAGCTAGACGTACCTCAGATTAGTGTATAAGTCCTTTAGCACCCTGTCCTGGTTCTGTACTGTCTGAAGTATAGCTTTCACCATTTCTGAGCTGTCACTGTAGCCGTGAGGAGGGTCAGGGCCTGCAGGAGCCATGTGGAGACAATCAATTATACACACACACACACACAGACACAGTCTATGGATGTGCAGAAACACACCATTAAAAAGGAATTACTGTGGATGTTCCATGCTTACTTTTGCATTTGGCTTTCAGTTGCTTGTAGAGTTCAATAGCTTTCTCCTCCCTGAAAGAGTCAACAGACTGCATTGTATACACACACATACTGTATACACCCATGCGAGAATATTAGCTTCTACAGAACACTGAAATACTCACAACTGCCCCATAACGTCCTCTTGACTGCGAGCGAATGGACTTCTGCGCAACTCCACAATCTCACAGTGTAGAGAGAATATCTCTTCATCCAGATAACCAACCTCAGCTACCTGCAGATGAAAACAGTTGAGATACAGACACACGGTCAGTGCCACTGACCGCCCTCTGCTTCTGAGTCATGGTAGGCACATACAGTGGATATATTGTGGTTGCCATGGAGAACATCCCACCTGTGCAAGCGCAGCAGCCTTCTCCTCGTTTTCCTTCCAGGTTTTCAGCATCTTCTCCGAAGCTACAGAAGAGAGAGAGAGAGGATATTCATGTGGTCAGGGTGTGACCTCCAGCCAAAAGGTTCAGGGCTCAAACCCAAATGTGCACAGCCTACCTGTAGGCATCCTTGAGCAAGATGCCTAATCCTTACCTGCCGTAGGTTGCTTTGGATAAAGGTGCTTCATGACTTAAATAGTAAAATAATAAAATAAAATAAATACAATAAATAAAATAAATAAATTGAAATAAAATAAAATGCATACATCCCTCCAACCTCCAGCAACAGTGACAGCAATGCGGCACTTTGTGAACTGAATCAGGCCACATCGGACTCCCAGATCACATCACTGCCAGCATACAGGCCCACAGTGCGTGTCGAAAAACCGGCTCAAAAAGAGATAATTGTGTAGCCGTAGGGTTCCAGGCCTGCATGCTCTCCAGGACTGTCTTGCAACAACAGACCGGGGCATGTTCAAGCAAGCAGCCCCACACAACAACAACCACACAGACAATGAGGACCATACAGACACTGTCCTCTCCTACAGCCGTAAGCGCTCTGATGATGTGACCCACGCAAAAGACCATCACCACTCGGGCTAACCGGAAGCCACGGCTGACAGGGGCTGTCCACCGGCTGCTGAGGGCCAGAGACAAAGCCTTCAGAGCCGGGGATGGAAGTGGCCTGAGAACAGCCAGAGCCAGCCTGTCCCGTGGTATCAGGAAAGGAAAGCAGGAGATGAAGCAGAATCATATGTGAGAATGCTTTTCATAGACATTAGCTCTGCCTTCAATACCATAATCCCTCAACAACTCATCGGCAAACTAGAGCAGCTGGGGCTCAACACCTCCCTGTGCAACTGGATACTAGACTTCCTCAGTGAGAGGCCACAAGCAGTATGAGTCGGCAACAACACCTCGGGCAGCATCACACTCAGCACAGGGGGCCCCCAAAGTCTGTGTGCTCAGTCCCCTGCACTTCACCCTACTGACTCACGACTGCACACCAACCTACAGCTCAAATCACATCGTGAAGTTTGCGGACGGTACAACTCTGGTGGGTCTTATCACCAAGAACAACGAGACCCACTACAGCAGTGAATGTCAACTGGCGGCCCGCGGGCCACAACCGGCCCGCCAGAGCTTTCCATCTGGCCCCCAGAATATTTCAGAATTCAGGAATAGCATAGTGAAGAGGAAAAAGTATCGCTGAAATGTCGCTTTCGCCCCCTAGTGGCTTACTGCCGTACATGTAATGCGAGTCTGTTAAGACTGACAAAGGCTATATATATAATATTTATTAATAATACATTTATTAATGTTATTAATAACATTTTGTTAATTTATTTTATTTTATGAAAGCATCTGGCCCTCACAATGTCTACCGAGAAAAATTCTGGCTCTCGGACAAATGTAGTTGATGACCCCTGTCGTGTG
>JAOPUI010000038.1:1454803-1468267 GCA_027123135.1 Urophycis floridana
CAAACACACACACACAAACACACACACACGCACACACACACACACACACATACACACACACACACACACACGCACACACACACACATACACACACACACACACACACATACACACACACGCACACAGCGTGGCGTTACACTATGAGTGTCCAAGCTTAACCCTCTCCCGACGCAGGCGTAGACCACCGCAGAGACTGTAGAAAAATTTGCATCTAGCAAGCGGCAGGGCGACAGAGAAGCGTGCGTGCAATTCTTGTCATTCTTCAGGCGTCCATGTTTGTTTTGGAAACATTTGTGGTTTTTGAGGTAACTTCCCGGTTCGGGGTGACAAAATGGAGGCCCTGGCTCTGTCTTCCTCCCCCCTGAGAAAGTTGGCATCCGATCACACGAAAAACGGTGCGTGCGCCGCAACGGCCCCGGCGTCACGTCGCCAGGGGCAACCTGCAGGAGCAGCGGCTGCCATGGCGATGAGTGATCGATACATATAACATAGCGTGAGACAACGCGAAAGGCTGTGCTCTCCTCCGCCACGGACTGTGGGCTACTGTACGGCGTTGCGTGGCTGTCGGCCGCCTCCATGTTTTTTTTCACACGGGACCCTTCAAGGCGTCTAGGGTGCCTTTGAAGCCCGGGACCGTCTACAATGAGCTCCGATGTTTGAGAAAACATTGTCAAGAATGAGGTTTGGCCGGGGCGCATTTCAGTCCCCCGTACCTCCCATTGTGATGAAGAGTGGCTCGGGGGCAGGTTTCTGTCGGAGCCTCCCAGGATGCACAAAGCTGACGCTTTGCTTGTGTCTACTTGTTTATGTGTGTCAGAAACCAAGACCACTCCAGTTTTCCATTTCGTACTGTCTGTGGTCGGCCCCGACTTTGGTCAACTTTGTTTTGAGTGCACGTCGTCGTCGTCGTCTCTCTCCCCCCTGGATTGTGTGTGTCCGTGCCTTCTCCTTTAACAAGCCTTGAGTCTTCATTTTTCAATCGACAAGAGATGAAGTGGCTTGCAGCTGGTCTGGTTCCCATCAGGTGAAATGTGGTTACGAGGAGACAGAATGCAGTCTTCCTATTGACTGAAGGGGATGAGATCAAACAAACAAACGACAGGTCTTGTCGTATTGACTCAGAACATGTGGACCACCTGATGCCGTCCCCTGGTCCTGCCTTTAAGATCCATAAAAGGTGTTAAGATGCATGAGCCAAGTGTGTACATTCCCCCAAAAGTTGTTAGCCCACTATCCATACATGAATATAATACATTATATTGCTATATTATATACTGCAACCTTTTGTATTATTTAGCTAAACACTGAATTTATATTCATTTTGTGACATAATTTATTTAATTGCTCATCCTCTGGTAGAGGATCAGGCGTCAGACCTCCCACACACATACACATACACTGTGGTTACCTTGGAAAACACTATATAAATGCAATTCATTATTTTTTTTTTTCATTATTATTATTATTAATTACAAGCCCTGTTGTTAGCACTGTCGTTAGCCCTGGTGTTAGCCCTGGTGTTAGCCATGTCGTTAGCCCTGTCGTTAGCCCTGGTGTTAGCCATGTTGTTAGCCCTGTCATTAGCCCTGTCATTAGCCATGTCGTTAGCCCTGTCGTTAGCCCTGTCGTTAGCCCTGGTGTTAGCCATGATGTTAGCCCTGTCGTTAGCCCTGGTGTTGGCCATGTCGTTAGCCCTGTCGTCAGCCCTGGTGTTAGCCATGTCCTTAGCCCTGTCGTTAGCCCTGGTGTTAGCCATGTCGTTAGCCCTGGTGTTAGCCATGACGTTAGCCTTGTCGTTAGCCCTGGTGTTGACCATGTTGTTAGCCCTGTCTTTAGCCCTGTCATTAGCCATGTCTCCATTCCTGATCTATTCGGTACCAGAAATAAGCCCTGGCTTTGAGATCAGATTGGCCTGATCGCTTAATCCACTCAAGGTAAAAGGTGACTGTGTCATCTCATTGACCTCCGCTGGCTTAAACCATTAGTCTCTAGCCATTACACAAGCTTCCGTATTAAAGGTTGGGTAGTTCAAGTTATTTGAAAAGCTTTTTTTGATATATTTGTCAAAATTCCCTCCACATCCTGACAGGCAATTAATAAATCAAATACACTGACAAAAAAAAAACGGAAATTGAATCTGGTATTTGTGGCTGTAGCAGTTCTTTAATCATTTAATTTGGCCCCAAATTAGATTATTGGACATGCCTGTCTACTTATCTACTTGGCTACCTGCTTGCACTCCGCCTCTGCCCTGCCTCAACCCGGGGTGGTACACAAGGCCACGCAGACCTGTGGCTAAAGCTAGCCAGCTAGTCACGCGTTTTGGAGTTTCTTTGGGAGGAAAAGCTGCAGGAAGGGCATGGGAAGAGCTAGCTTACTCTGGCTACTTTCTCCAAAGTGCACAGCTTTAATACTGTGAGAAGGCCTGCCATCGCGTTACTTATCATCTGAGTTATACTTTCTCATACCATTATGATTTTTGAACATAGAATTTGGAGTAACTAGGGGCAGCCGCGTCCTACTGGTTAGGGCTTTGGACTTATAACTGGAGGGTTGCCGGTTCAAACCCCGACCAGTACGAATGGCTGAAGTGCCCTTGAGCAAGGCACCTAACCCCTCACTGCTGCCCGAGCGCCGCTGTTGGCAGCTCACTGCCTCGGGATAAGTGTATTTCACATCACTGTGTGCTGAGTGTATTCCACTAATTTTCTAATCTAATAAAATAATCTTTGGGTTAAATGCAGAGAACAAATTTCCCTCATGGGATCAAAAGAGTAATTCTTCTTCTTCTCTGTGACTGCACCACCTGACTCACTAAAAGCTTCATACACCAAGCTGCCAGGAAGCTAAATTCTCTCCCCTCACTCCCCCAGCCACATCCTCTGTCCCTGTCAGAAAGCTGAAATCCCCCCCTAAAAATAAATAAATAAAATAAAACACTCCAGACTCTACTGTCTATTGCACTATTATTAGGTATTCACAAAGTAGCTGTGAATACCTATTGTTTTTCTAGTTATTATTATTATTATTATAACTATCACCATCACCACATACCATACAGACTGAAATATGCTGCTATTTACTGTCACTTATGCTGCTACTCTTACTCATTGATTCCTACATTGCACATTTATTTATTATATGTCTATCTTTTTATCTTATCTGTTGCAAAATTGTATGTTTATTTAGGAAATGTCTTATCTTGTCTGTTGTGCCTGCACATTTTATCTCCACACTTTATCACAGTGTTTCTCTTGATTCCTTCGTATGTCCTGACATGTGAAGGAATTTTCATTAAAGCTACTTTGAATCATTGAAAAACAGTAGTGACACCTTACTCAGGCAACAACAACAGCCGGAAGTGAACTCACAGATGCCTGAGTGTCTTTGCTCCGAGTAGAGCTCCAGGTCTTGCTGGATGCTGATCTTGAAGAAGGTCAGTTTTGCTTTGAGCTGCTGGGACTGTGAGAACAGCATGTTCTTGTAGCGTGTCAGGTTTGTGTTGTAGTGTAAAAGACTCCGCCTACAGACGCACAGGAACGCAGACACATGCATAATCTTCACTTTTTGATGTCATGTTAACCTTTCTGCGTTTGTCTGTGCATATCAGGTACACTCGTCCGCACATTTCTCAATTAAAATGTTCAGAGTTGATTTGTTCTGCGCTAGAATAATAAATAATATAATCATTTGAGTGCGTGCACCTACATGGCCGCCTCGCGCCCCCCGTACAGCCGAACGTAGTCCTGCTTCAGGCCACAGATGTAGCTCACCGCCTCTCCCCACACCTTCCTCAGGGCAGCCAGCGGCAGCTGAGTCTTGGTCTCTCTGACTGTATGGACAACAACACACAGCTCTCACACAGCTCTTGACCATCACAGAACGGCAACGTAAGTACGTTAGCGCTCCTTAGGGGGGGGGGGGGGATCTCTCACCTATGAAGTTGACACTGTCGGGCAAGGGTCTGGCGGTCAGCGGGCCGGCGTACTTGGTGAGGCTCTTGTCGAAGAGGTACACGATGGAGCGGTCCCAGCCGGACTGTGAGGAGCAGAACGCCCAGAGTGAGCCGCCGCCGAGCATGAGGCTGTCTTTGTGTGCCGTGCGGCGCGGACCTGGGGTCCACGCTGCGTGACATGTGCGGTACGAAGACAAAGTACGCCCCAATAAGAAGGTAAGCGTCTCGGCTGAGTGCTTGAGGCGAACACCAGCGGCGCGATTGAGAGCAGACCAGGAAGGAGTGAAATGAGGTTTGCCGTGATGGTGGCCGACAAACTCCTCGTGCACCAGCTATGTTCACGTGTTGAGCAGTGCAGTCCAATTGATATGCGGGCAGCCGCGGCCTACTGGTTAGGGCTTCGGACTTGTAACCGGAGGGTTGCTGGATCGAACCCCGACCAGTACGAACGGCTGAAGTGCCTGTGAGCAAGGCACCTAACCCCTCACTGCTCCCCGAGCGCTGCTGTTGGCAGCTCACTGCCTCGGGATTAGTGTGCCTCACCATCATTGTGTGCTGAGTGTATTTCCAATAATTCACAATTGGGTTAAATGCAGAGACCAAATTTCCCTCACGTGATCTAAAGAGTAATTCTTCTTCTTCTTAATATGAAAAAGTAGGCGAGAAGTGTGTTATCTACCAAAATATTTGCCTTTACCCAAATGAAGGTTGTCTAAAAAAAACCCAAGGCAAATCAGCTGCCAGCTGCTCGGATCAGGGCTCGTGCTACTGCTCTGAGAGGAGGTCATACCTCAACCATCACCTACCTCAACCTCAATCATCAATCAATCAATCAACACAATCAACTGTGTATTGCCAACTAATGGCGTATTCGTTGTAGACTGTGTAGATTGTGTTATGTGCAAAATAGCAGCAAATAGCACGGCTGAAACAGACGTTGACTCTAATCTTAAAAGCATTAAGCTCATTCACCCTGGTTATTCTGCATCGTCTGGTACTCTCCCCTCGTGATCAAACATGGAACTGCAGTCTTCATCGCTCTAATCTCCATAAACATACCAGTCCCTCGGGGAGACAGTGGGCGGGCGGCCAGCGGGGGTCCAGGGAGATGCCCGTCTCCAGCAGCAGCTCCTGGCTACGGGGGAGGATGTGTGAGTGGGTGTGGGTCTCCAGCCGTTGCTGCAGGGAGTGCAGACTCTCCTCTGGGCTCAGCACCATGGAGTGCAGCTGGGCCGACGTCATGTCCAGCACGTGGATCACCTTGGAAACGCGCGAGGAAAGCAGTTGGGTTTCAGTATCTTGCCCAAGGTTGGGAGGAACCGAGGATTGAACCAGTGACCAGCCTTCAGTAGCTTGGGCTTTCTACGTGACGTATTCCCTTGAGAAGTGCCAGAGTATTTTACCTTCATGTTGAGAATATTGTGTAATGTGGTGTAAAAGCAGGGCTGGTTGCTGTCGGGGTCTAAGTCCCCCCCACGAGTCGCAGGGTCCCACAGGAGCAGCATTTGTAGAAGAGACTCGACCGGTTCCAGTAAGGGTCTACACACACACACACACACACACACAATAAGTAATGAGGTGTTTTTGTGAACTGTTTATTTGGTAAACCAAATGTTACAGGGCACCTGCTGAGATTGTTGGGATAGGGCAGGTGTGTCGAGAGCCGGACTTCTCCGTTCATGTCCTCGACGGCCATGATATCTTTAGGACCCTTGTTCTTGACTTTACTCGTCCTGAAAGACACCACAAGTGATTCAGCTGCCACTGTCACCAAAGAGACACTGTAATGGTGTGTGACTGTGCGCCATCCTCACCACTGTACAGGCTGCATGTGGTGCAGGAAGGGCCGAAAGCCGCACGCGCATTCGAATACCATCGTGCCGAAACTCCAGTAATCCACAGTCACAGTGTAGGGCTTATTCTCAAAAAGCTCTGGAGCCTGAAAAGCACGAGACATGTCCATGAATTACAATTGTATGGGATGTGTTGCCCGGGCCGGTGTTTTACAACCTGTGGTACAAGCACCACTGGTGCGAGGGTATGTGGGATGTTATTTTTGAAATGTGCAATAATAACCGATAATAACAGATCATTGAAAATAAATGTTAAGATGAATGTATTGTGTATATTGTGATTTGTGTATATAGGGGGCACAGGCACTCTTTGCTCAGCCACTGCATGTGTATTTATGTACTTTTGACCTTTTGCATATGAGGTGGTCCGCGACAGGTCTTGATGACAATGGTACACCTCAAGTCAGAGGATGGAAACCACTGGCTTAGACCCTGAGCTGGCATTAAACTTGCCACACTGGCTAAGATGCTTACCAGATACTGCAGAGTACCAACAAATGAGGTGCAGAGGCTGCCCTGGTCCAGGTCCTTGGCATAACCCAGATCAATGATTTTGTGGACGAGCTGTGATAAAAAAAAAAATAAAAAAAATTAAGCACACCATGAGCACACCACTCAAAGAACGGGAACATGGACCATGCGTGTGAGTAGGATGTGCAGAGCGCACCTTCCCTGTGACCTCCTGAAGGACTATGTTCTCTGGCTTCAGGTCTCGGTGGATGATCTTGTTGGCGTGGAGGTACTGGATACCAGAACCTGCATGGGTGAAGAACAACGGTTCTTTGGGGGGTGCACGAATTGAGAGATGTTCCACCTTGCGCAACTGTCAGCTATACACTGCACCCAGCCCAGCTATTTCAGATTTGGATTCTAATGTTGATGTGTGTCAACATGGCAGAACAAACAAACAAACAGTATTAAAAGTATAATTTGAATTTCCTTAAATTTCCCCCAGGGATCATTAAAGAATCTTGAATTTTGAATCTAAACCATGCTTTAAACATACCTATATCACTGAGCAGTGAGAGAACTTCACTTTCCTTAAGCCCGCAGCAATTTTCTGGCTTGTTGAGCATCTGAAAGAAGAAATTGGTTTTAGACTGCAATCTGGGAATGTTTTAGATAGGTGTGAGACATAGATGACGATAACCCTATCCCTACAATTTTCAATGAATCACCTTGTTTTAGCCTACCTTGCGTAGATCCCCTTTGGAGCAGTACTCCATGGCCAGTAAAGGCAGGTCATTCAATCCAATGGAATTCAGCTCCAGTGGAACTTCCCTCGCTTCAACTACATTTACATGACTCAGCCTATGGTTGGAGGTTTGTGGATACACAGGAAATAGTTTAGTGTGTTTGGCGGTGCACTGTTTGTGTATATGTTTATGGTGCACATGCCGGCCCAAACAAAAAGCGCTGATCCACATTTACTTCTTCATGATTTGTATCTCGCGGCTCCAGCGATCCTTGTTCTTTTGGTTCAATTCCAGACGGCAGAGTTTCAAGGCGATCTTGTCTCCAGTCTCCTGTTCCAGGAAACACACAACAAAATCACAAATAAAGAATAGACAAATAAATAAAGGACACACAATGTTTACATTTCCTAATCCTGCTGATGTCTTTATCCAGAGCAACTTATACGTGAGTCAATCAAAAGTTTACAGCCAACAGCTTCAACAAATTGCCTTCTGAAGTTAAACAAGTGGACTGCAGTTCCTACTAACAAGATGTTGGTACAGGTTCACGTGGCCAAATCCTCCTTTTCCCAGTCTCTCCTTCATTTCCCAGGGGCCACACTGCTGGGTCTGTCTCAGGGTGCCTCTCTCCATGGTGATCTCCAGCTGGCAGACCTGGGAACAGAGCGCAACCCTTTGGTTAGGAGAGGGTTTTAGCTTTAGTCTGTCAACAATCAACAATCCCTGCATGGGCCGGGTACACACGCATCTAACATCCTAAAAAAGACATACGTAAGTGAATAGGAACGTAGTATAGACGATATTATGGAGCTGTTAGTGCACCTATTTGTATCCATGTGTGTCATGAGTTATCCATGGCTGTTGTTCAGTGGGTGTTTCCCTTGGTTTTCTTGTCCATTTCAAGTTTTCTTTACTCGATACTTTTAAATCGTAAAACATGAACACAAACGTGTGCTGGTTTCGAGCCGATTGAAACTTACCAATCAGTCAAATCAGTCCCAGTCTACTTTATGACTGTTATTGCATATGGAACCCCCCCAAAACACGTGGAACAAACATCGTCTACAAAAGTGAAAGTATTTACTTGAAACTAAGAATCAAACTACGCCTGCGCGTACGAGCAGCAGACCTACAAGTCACACGGATAAATAGCATGGCTTCAGTGTTATGCCACTTTATGGTATGGAGGTCAGCGGTCATACGGCTACGGCAAGCGGGTGGTACCAAATGGAGGTTTCCTTTTTGTTACCTCCCTTCGCTCCCGCACTGTACACAATAACAAAGCGTTACTTTGTTATTAAATAGTATTATATTGATTATATAATATGAATATTTTAACAATTTGACTGATGTCTGCAGTTTCAAGCCTCCATTAACTAGTTTTCCACCGACGATGCATAGTATTGTTCACTAGATGGCGCACTGTGTCCAGGTTATATCACTCCTCAGTAAATCACTTCATAATTCTTCATTCACGCGTCTACATACTCTAGACCAGGTCGGACTTTAAGGTGATACTACTCAGTTAGACTCAATTCTCCACGGTCCTGCCTAACCAGCCTAACATGATCGGTTAGTTCAGCTAAGAAGGAGGAAACCTAAACACAACAATTTCTAACCCAATACCTAAACTCGAACCACATAACCAGCTAAAATGAGCAATTTATTAATGTAGTCATTTTCCTAAACATCTCTTGCAACACCATCCTGTGAAAAATACACTTGCCTCGCCGGCCTATTGAAGGCAAAAACATAACTAACAAAACATAAAGATATACAGGCCTATATATTTTTTAAACTACAATTTGAGGGTTCTACAAATGCGGGCTTGGGAGTGCGGTCGGAGTCTGCAGCCTCCGGTACTGCAGGAGCATTCTAATGCTCAGGAGTGCAGCTCCGTTCCCATTCAGCCTGAATGAGAACAAGGTTTGCTTGTGTGACATGCCACGTTTCGGAAAATCTGCGTTAACTCGTAATAATTAATGACTCATTAATATGCCCTTATTCTATCTTATTGTACCACTTATTATATTCATCTCGTATGAAAGGCTACTATGGACTAAATTCTGTTTGTTGGACTGATGATATCTCAAAAATAGAGCCTGCTAATTAAATGCATCTATTTGTTCTCATTTTTAAAGGTTATATTGAAAATGTATTCATTAAAATGTATGGTTTTATCAGTAATTTATACTGCAATAGACCGAGAATAAAGTGATGGGGCATGTGAGCGGGCATTGATACTCTTGTCATGGTGCCAATTGTGAATTGAGTCACAATGGTTTGTCAGAAAGTGCCCCAACAGAAAACCAGTTTGGAAACGTTATAGGCCTACCCCAAAGCAAACTGACTGATGACTTATGGGCAAACCCCATGGCAACTCAAACATAATAAAATGTCACCCAAATGAGGTTATTTACCACAGGCAAAAAACAGAATGACTTGACCATGAGCTTCTTTGACCAACGCAAAAATTAGTCACTTCACTTTTTAACAATATGAGTAACAACATGCTCTATGTACAGTAATGTTACCAGTTAATCTAGTCATTTGTCACTGTGACATCTGATCAAGGGCCTACTTCTCTTTTTGAATTTTTCTCTTTTGAGCCCACTCTCATTCACTTAGATCAGGTGTAGGCAGTGTAGACTACTCAACCCATGGTTAATCTACAACCACTACATGTCAAGTGGTAGATGCATTTATTATTCAAATGTGGTATTATTTTTTATCCTTATCATTAATATTATTACCATTATAATTTAGAAAAATGGTTGTATAAAACAAATGTGAATAAATCTGTGGGCACAAAAAGGCTGTGGATCTTGCAAGACCATGAAGTCTTATGCATTAGAGCACCCCTAGTGTCCCTCAGCTCTCATTATAGCTCAGTCAACCTATTAGCAGCATTATCTGCTGCCGATAGGTAGGTTAAAGGGGTCCCATATGTCCCATGTCCAGCCTGTCCCATCCAAACATAATCCAGCCAGCTCCTTGTCATTTTTCTTACCCTTTGGAGGGCTCGGGAGGGGTCGAGTGAAAAATTGTGTTTTTACTCAACCTTTTTTAGTCTTTTTTCATTAACCTTGGGCAAATCTTTGACCTATTGGGTCCTGTAGCATATAAGCCAAAAGCTATCAGTCAAGAATATAAGATAACTCATACATTTCCTAACTGAGGACATGGTATCATTTTGTGAGGGGCCAGAATATGGTTTCTGCGGGCTGGGTCACCACTCACAGCCAAAAGGGACTGGGTTCAATCCCCTTTGAATCTGAATTCACTTCAGATACAGTGAGGGGATTGACAAAGTTGAAGAAGTGTCTGCTCCACATGTCCTCTCTAAAACAAGAATAAGATACGTATTCTAAACGATGAGCTCATGATTACTCAACAAGTGTATATTTTTTCTCTTTCTTCCTTCCTCTTTTCAGCCCATCGACGTTAGCGCAAGATGATGTATTCAGGCCTTTACACGAAAGCTAAATCATTTACTGCAGCTCCATTCATTTCGGGATTTTTGACGAATGCTATGTTCATATAACAAGTAGGCCTATAAAATACAGGACATATTTGTCCATGCCACAGAAAATGAAACGATGGCCATACATATAGCCTACAGTGCATACATGGATGTATATCATAACTGTGGGGCCTGGGTGATTCCGAACAATATGTAGCTAAATTTTCCCAGAGGTTGAATGCGTAATACTTACAGTATACCTCCATTCTATTACCTCAAAACACCACTGTAGTGTATGGAGATACACTAAGAAGTTATATGAGTTAATACGTTTAATGTATGACCCCTGACCCTCCGTGTTCATTGGACGCTTGTATGATATAAAAGTAAGCGCGCCAGTTTGGTGCGCACCCTCGCGAAGAGACCGAGCCAGAGGTCACACTCTAGTTTCAGTGCTAGGCGTTGCTTTCCTGTTACCTCTTCAGCAAATAAAGAGGAAGATCAAAAGATACCTATCGTTGTATATTGCAGTTATTTGTAGATACACAACAACCACAAGCGCACCAAAAGCGCGATGAGCAGTTAAAACTCACACGGTGGACTTACACGATAAACGTGGATATGAAATGTATTTGCTCTTGCACGCCTCTGCGCTCTGAAAGAAATACGAAAGAAACACGGAAGGTTTTGAAACACACTTATCGCAAAACGTGTTGCAAATGTTGCTCAGATTCGTCACTTGGTTCAGCGTAGGGGCTCTTAAGTGATGTTGCAGTGACTGGTCCAGGAGACAGTCATCACAGGGCTGTGTGAACTGGACAATTGTCCAAGTTAGAAAACAAGTCGTGTGAGTAAATGTTGGAGTACAAGCTGGTATCTTTCGTTTAAATCAGATCACATCTCACGTCATATTCTGCAAGTTCTCTCACATCAAGTCCGCAGGCTCTCACTTTTTTTTTTAACCTATTGTCCTCCATGTCTCTCTCTCTCTCTCTCTCTCTCTCTCTCTCTCTCTCTCTCTCTCTCTCTCTCTAGAGTCTGTGTTGTGCAGGTAGCACTCCCTTCATTTTCCACGACTATACACCTCTTTCGCTCCGTCACCACGTCGCACATTTGCAATCCATCATCTCATCCACTCTTCAATATATCTACCCCAGTTCTTCACTCATCGCCAGACGTTTGTATTTGTATTCAAGCCTGTCACTAGCTTTGTCTTTTTGTGCCACAGGATCATACTTGGCTTGCACATATCTGAATGGTGTCGTCTAATGTTATCGACCCAAATACCATGTGACAATGTACTCTGGATGTATCATCGTTTGAATTTTAGTTATATACCTCAGACACACCAATGGGCGCTCAAAGACACACACACACACACACACACACACACACACACACACACACACACACACCCACACACACACACACACACCAGCCACGCAATTACTTAGTCATACACCACCTGTGTGTCATACACCACCTGCGTGCGTCAGTGGACCGTGTGAATTTATGTGCACTAATTGCTTTATTGGGACATGCAGCCCCTTGCTACACAGCATATATCAGTCCTACATTTCACCAGCCCTGAGGCCAGACAGTGACAGCCTCTCTGGGCATCCCCTGTGAGAGAGGAAGTGCCACAGGCATGTCTTTCTCAAAGTGAGGTATGGGTCCAAATCGTGACAGATGACTTCAATAGATAAGTTCCCCTTCCTGTTGACATATACTAGCGGTTCAGCTTTCATCATTTGTGGAAGATTTTGAAATAAACAGTCTGGGCTATTGTTTGGCTTGTAATGTATTTTGTTTCGGCACTTCAATACTGCATTCACAAACCTACCACTGTTGTCTTGTTTTTAGATGATAGTCGAGCGTGGTGAAAGTGTCCAAAATTGTAATTTCATCACCCGAGGGCAGTTATCTTTACACTGAAACTCACAAATGCAACCCTGAGAAACTTTCCCAAGGAACAATCTTCTGTATTTCTCCAGCTGCAGCATCATTTTTCAATTAAAAGAACAGCATTGTGAACTGAATTATTCATTATTGTAAGACCTTGCAATTAGATACAGTAACAGCAGTTTAACATTTTTTTGTCACACATATGTTGTCATCAAAAACTCCTGGCCATATATGGTTGCTTTTATTTCATTTCTTTCGAAAAAAAAAAAAAAAAAAAAAAAAAACACCACACCACAACGGAAGGGCTCTGAGTGAATCACATGATGTGACGTGTTCCTCTGGTCAAGATGTGTTGATGCCTTATTTGATGTCTGTTCCCAGTAACTCAAGCACATGCAGTTTTCCTAAGCCCCTCCCACTCACAGCCCCAGTGGTTTTATAAGGTGAGATCCTAACAGACAAGACAGCCAGACAAAGAGTAGAAACTGCGTAGGTTGGAACAGGACAGAAGGAACAGAAGTATTTCTACATATTTTGCAAAGTGCACACCAGAAGCAGATCCCAGAAGACAGCAAATAGCAGCTGGGCTTACAGAGCGAGAGACACAGCAGCACAGTACAGGTACATAGCCATTTTTTGCATTGTGATTAAATGATGTGTTTATTAATGTAAGCATGAAGAATCATTTGTTGATCATTTGCATTGAAAATGCTCTGATGACGAGTTTGTAAAGAATGTATAACACTCTATATGTACGTATTGACATTTATGAGGACATATCTTTTGTATATACAAAAAAGCTTTATTTTCTATGTTATTTCCAAACATGTACCGTCTTTCACTGTGAGAACATACAGAAATACAGTAGATAATGTTATGATATACAGGAAGTAATCTTTCATGTGCATTCATCAAGCACATGATCACAGTCAAGTCTGAAGATTACAAACAAACTTGTGCAGGCACAGGAAGACTCTCCTGTGCCTGCAGTATCTCTGTTATCATACATGCAACTGTGTGTGTGTGTGTGTGTGTGTGTGTGTGTGTGTGTGTGTGTGTGTGTGTGTGTGTGTGTGTGTGGGTGTGTGTGT
>JAOPUI010000038.1:1575126-1585180 GCA_027123135.1 Urophycis floridana
CTGGCGTGGGGGGGTTGGTCCCGGCAACGCCCCGGGGTCGCTTTGCCGGGAACCCCCCCCCCTGGCCCACCCCCCCCCCCCCCCCTTATTTTTTTTTACCCTTTAGGAGGCGGGGCTTTATTGTTGTCAAGGCTTTCGCCGCCGCCACTCGCTTCAATCATATTTGGGTGAGGGGTGGGGGTGGCAGAATGTGTGATTGATGTTAGCTGCTAAACTCATCAGGTGACTGATGAGGTTAACTGATGTCATGCTGTAGCATGCTCGAACCTCTCGAGATTAGCTCGACTCCATATTTGCATCCTAGCCCACGTTTTTTTTTTTTACTTTCCCCATGTAAGGTGGGGCGGCAGTAGCTCAGTGGGTAGAGCGGGGGCACGGAGCGGGTCGTCCACTAACCGTAGGGTCGGCGGTTCGATCCCCTTGATCCCCCCTCCTCCAAACTGCCCACATGTCGATTGTAAGTCGCTTTGGACAAAAGCGTCTGCTTAAAAGCCCCCTTCATGTAAGTCAAGATTCGGACTCGGGATCGATCCACAGCGATCCACAAAAGTAGCGTCAGGGTTGGATCTCTCTTTTAAGCCCACGAGCCGGACAGCTACAAGGGAAACGGGTAGCTCAACGTGTCTTCTGCCTTCAGGAGTCTACATCAGCAAGGTGTCCTACGTCCGGCAAGGGGAGGAGTCCCTGGATGGGTTCTACAGGGCCTGGCACCATGTAGCGTACTACAGGTGGGTCCCCGTACCTGTCTGGTAGGACCGGACACGTACGTCTGGTAGGGCAGCCGACCGACCCCAGTCACGCCGAGAATCACCAAAGCTTACACTCAGTTACCGGAGGAGAGGCCACAGTAAATGTGAAAGAAGCCACAGAACACAAGGGGTTCTTCTGATCGCCCGTCAGCGCCAGGGGCCCGGCGGGAACGCTGCCCCTTCGGTTCTGGGAGTCGGGAACGCCAGCCGAACACCAGGGCCGAAGCTCAGCCGAGGCTCTCTTTGTGTGTCTTCTCTTCCAGGTACCTCCGGTTCTTCCCAGACGGGAACGTGGTGATGTTGACCACGCCGGAAGACCCCCTGACCATCGTTCCTCGTCTGCGCAGCAGGCACACGAGGTGAGTTCCTTCTTCTCCTTCCTACTGTCCCGGACGGCGGCTTTCATTGGTCTGAACGTCTCCGGGCGAGCCGTCAAATAACATTGATGTGGTGTACAAGGTCATCTAGGTCACAATGTACATGTTGTACTTTGTCATTACATTACATCTGAGAATGCGTCGTGACTTGAGGACGTTGTCTTTCTTATTTTCCCAGAGTGGATTCGGTCATGCTTGGTTATTACCGTCTCTCACAGGAAACAGACAATCAAACCAAAGTATTTGTCGTTGTGTCCAAGCTCAAGGAAGAGGTGAGTGATGTTTCCAGCTGTGTGTGTGTGTGTATGTGTGGAAGGGGGCACTTTTCTTTCCCATTGAAACAACCCATCCTCCCTGAAGACGTGATGTTTTTTGTGGCTCTTCCAACGTCTTGGGGGTTCTTCATCACGCCGTCAGTGCCGTCGCCTTGATTATTTCCAAGACAAGGAAGAGCTTGGTTGAGAAGAACCTTTTGGCTAGGTCATCACTGACCAAGAAAATGTCCTTCTCAGATGTTCTCTGTAGTGTCTTCAAGGTGGGACTACAGAGGGATTTGGATGCTTCCAAATAGAAAGTTTCCGCTGTCATTTTTTCCCCCCAATGAACACCTTTATGTATTGATTATGTATATTATTTGAAGGCAAAACAATGTGCTAACCACATTATTTGAGCTGGCTTCAAAATGTATCATTCTCATACATGTATGTTTAAAGTTAGTACAATTAGATGTGTTCTATATCTGTTTTTATGTCATAGAATGTGGTTTGAATGAACAGGCTTTTCACGCGCGTTGTTTGGTTTTGAACAGAAGGGGGCAGAAGTCCAAAGGAACCGGTTCTTGCGGCGGAACCCGGCGCCGCCGGAAGCGGAGCGCAGCTTCCACGTGGGTCTCCAGATGCCCTCCGGGGGGCGCCAGTGTTTCAACAAGCTGACCTGGATCCACCACTCCTGCCACATCACCTACAGGTAGGTCGCCCCAGCGCGCGGGGCTGCTCGCATTCACTGTCCCCTGGGTGACGGCTGATTACACAACGCTGCAGCCGGGCGGCCACTGAATAGCCTCTGGGCGTCTCTCTCTCTCTCGCTCGCTTTGTCTCCAGGCCGACCGGGGAAACGGTTGTCACGGCGTTCGACCTGGACAACATGTATGCACCTTTCTTCTTTGCACGCGTGAAGAGCTACACGGCCTTCTCAGAGGGCCCCCTGTAGGCGGGGCGGAGCGGCGCGTGTGTGTGCGCGAGGGTTCTGAGGTGCTTTGGACGTCTCACAGCAGCGCTGAAGAACACAATGCTCCCCCCCCCCCCAAAAAAAACGTTGCGTTTTCTGTACAGCGGAGTCTTTATTTTTATTTACTGAATGTTGTAGCGTGTTCGTGCTCCACATTTGTCCCGTTGGCATGTTTTAGGTTTACATGATAAAGCCCTACTTTATTTTTCTGATAGTATGGAATGTATACCGCGGACAGTTATCAGGTTTACACCTAAGGTTGGATAGCAGTTCTGTTTCCCTTGGTCTAATAAATGGTGTTGGACACTGAGATGTCCGTGTGTGTCCGTGTGTGTGTGTATAATTGTTTTATGGTGATGGGGTTTAGATCTGTTCCTTTTACAGATGGCCTTTTTTTTTTTTTTTAAACACAGATTTCCTTTCCAATGATTCAGCCTTTATTCAGTTTATCAGATGAAGGCCACCAGGGCAGAAGGAACGCTGTGTTCTAAGCCGGTTGAATACAGATGAGTAGCCCGTGTACAGTGCTTCACTACAGGACACCGTTCAGCTCACCAACCAACAGCTGCTACACAACTGTCCGTTAAAACCACCAAACTGTGTCTCTCTGAGGGCATCTGAGCATGCTTCATGAACCTACGGCTCCACGGAATTGGGTCATTCAGACCACGACGGTGCGCAAATGTCTTGTATCTTCCAAAGGCAGGCAAGACATATCGAGGCCTTTAAATAAATGATGTGTAGAGTTTTCTTTTGATATGGATGTGAGCGTTGAGCGGAGCACAGCAGAGACGGCCGTTTCAAATCGGCCACCTGGAAAGCCAACAGAAGTATAACAAAGGGGCATAATCTTATCTTTCAAGCCCCACGTGATTAGATAAGTTCACCTCAGTGGCAGCAGGTACAAATCCTACAGGGCCATAACCAGAGACTCACAATGGGCAGAAAGTAAATAATTAATTGGCCCTGGTGAATCTGGAAGTAGAGTGACGCTGCTGTTTGACCTAGAGCCCACAGTCCTGCTGCTGCATACACCATCAGCGCTGAACTCTTAACGTCAGTGGATTGGAAATGTTTTATGTATTTCCTTCACAGGCTGTGATCTCTAATCCATGAACATTGTTTGACTAGAGCGATGGGTTTGGCAGAGATTTGGCTTTTCACAAAACCCTTAGAGTAACTCCTCTGGAATCGGCCAGACTAGATAATGATTCTCATGAGGGAACTACTCTGGGTTCCGGTTGTTTCTACAGCCACACAACCCGGTCATCTCAGGGTCATGAAAGCACAGACATGCAGCATAAGAGGAAGTGTCACTTTTTAAATCTGGGCTTTCCAGCCACACATACTGTTTGGATTGGCTTAAAGGGATAGGCTTAGAGTTATGACAAAATGAAATATTAGTCTATACAGATAATTCTACATATAGATTTGCAGAAATAGAACAGTAGCCTACCCAAAAGAGCGAAGTTACACCTCTGACTCATTCAACACACATTTTAGAAGACACTGCATTCTGAAAGGTATTGCTTAATAGACATATTGTTAACCTTTCCATGTTACCCAAGTCATAACGCACGCACACACGCACGCACACACACACAGACACACACACACACACAAACACACACACACCAGAGGCTTCTGGAAGTTAGCGGAGGCGCTGTTTGGATAGCTCTCCGGTCAGCCGACAGACTACACACAAAGAAGTGGTTCTGTTTTCCTGAGGGGGCGTGGCCTGTGTCGCCCCACGGCATTCCAGTGCACGCCCACCGAGAAGAAGACACTCAGCGTGGTTCCGTCTGGTGACGACCCTGTGCGCGATCCCCCGTGCGCAGCGCCGATACTCGGTTTGCAGAACACACCTCCTCCTTTCACCGAGGCTTCTCTTTTCTCTAGAGCTGCGTGTTGACGGTGCTCAGCGACAAGCAAACGCGTGTCGACGAATCAATCGTTTCCCTTTTTAACCGCTGACATGGTTGATGGGAATGATGAAGACGAGTCGGGGGGGCTGTGTAGGAGTGGATTGGGGGTGGTTCTCTGTAGCTGAATGTTTCTGCATTTGAACCTAACGCCCTTTGTGAAATCTATCTGTAAGTCGCAGCATTGGATCCAAGTGTGAAATGAACAAATGACTAAGTAGAATGAGGAACCGTTCTGGTGGCAGCTTTGCAGTGTGGGGGGCCTTCCTGTCCTCTATCACTAAACCAGTGTGGTTTCCTCACTCAGACTTCAGGTCACGAACTGAAACCAAAGCAGCCAAACGAGACAAAACTAAAGTCTACCACACGGATGAAACATTAGTGCTTTTTATTCATGGAATTTAGTGACAGTTTAAAGTGAATATATAGGCTTTCTATAAGGTTTCCGTTCAAACTTGTATAAACGGTGTGTTTGATAACACACACACACACACACATACACACAAACGTAGACCCGATTTTACCTTTGAATCTTTGTATTACATTTGTCATTAAAATGCATTTCAGCTGTCAGTGGTTGAAAAACAGACTCGACGAGGAGCCTCACGTAGGCCTGCCTGCTTTTCATCGATAAGGCATATAGGCAATACAATAGTATAGCTATAGATGGGCAATACAATAGTATAGCTAGAGATGGCCGTTTACAGTAGTATATCTATATGAACAATGAACATACTGTACATACACTCGAGTAGCAATATTCATAAGGCATTTGCAACTATGACTTCTCATGGAACACTCAAACACAAACGGCAGGAGCAGATCTAACACCTATAGGTGACAGGAATTCATCTGTGTCGACGTTGATTAAGAACCACCTACAACACACAGGCTGCTGCTACTTTGACGGGCGCCCACACGTAAATGTGCAAATGCTTAAGAGAACACGCAGAAAAAAAAAATGAACACGATGCCGCTGCTCCGCACGTACAAACATGTACCAATGCGTTTTCTGCGCTTAATACCTCGTCCGAACTTTGGCTTCAGAGCTCCGGTCTCTACGGGTACACGACGGAAGACGACAGGAGCTATACTGCTATGGTGACGAGACCGCTGCTTTACGACAGATATTCACACCCTGAGAACCGGCTATCATATTGTAAAACTATCAGTAGCTTGGAGGGAGAGGTCAGGATGTACTGTGCTTCACTGAGGAGGGGCCGTCTCTACGCCAACGCCCCATTTCCTCTTCTGTGTTCTTCAAAGGGAAAGCTTTCAAAAGGTTACGTCAAATGTTCTAAATACAGCTCCTAAATATAGCTATCTGAGGAAAGCACCTATCTGCCCTATATCTTCAAGTTATAGTGAGTTGCTTTGGAGGAATATTGGTGGTCTTGGTAGACTAAAATGACTACAGCGTTATCACCTACTTAGCGCTCTGCGTTGTGCATTCCAAGTAGGAGGCTTCACGAATTTGTTCGCATGGCTTGGAATCATAACTCCGGCAAACACCAGTGAATAGAGTCAATGCCATCGCTGTCGGCCCGGCGAGAAAGCCACCTATCAACTGCCAGGACATCAGCGTTTCACAAGCCCGCATAAGATTAAAAAACGTAATACATAGTTCAGGAACAAAATGACAAATGGAAGGGATTCCTAGACTCTATATAGTACATACACATCCCATCCACTCTATACTGTTGTCCATGACCACGTGGCTCTTGTTAATAAATACATACTGACTAAATTACCAAAGGAACAGCATCCAGTACAAGGGAGAGCCAGAAATAATGTACTATAGTTAGGAAGATACTTTCTGATTTTATTACCGAATACAAACTTTGTGTTGAGTAAGAAGGGTCTCTTGGGGGGCCAGAAGACTCTGCAGTGCTTTGATCTACGGAACCGTTGTGAATAGAAGATGTTGGATGAACCAATGTGTGGTTTGGTGACCAATGGCGCACAACAAAAAATGTTGCCGAGTCCTTTTCTGCCAGCCGTGAGCTATTGGGCTACATGAGGTGAGTTTTCTATATGGAGTAAAAACTATGTCACACAGATTAAACCATGCTTGGAAATACAGCTATGATAGCTTGATGTAATACCATTAATGGTAGTATGTGCAAAGGTACGTCAAAGTCTCTGGGTAAATGTGGCTATGGCTGTTTCTGCTGTGCCGAGTGGATTCCAGGCTACACTCAAGTCATGGCGTGTCAGGGAACGCGTACGGGGGGGCCCCCCCCCCCGCGCCCCGGGGGGGGCGCGGCGGCGACGGGCGGGCCCCCCCCGGCACACCCACCCACCCCCCCCCCCACACCCACCACCACACACCCACCCAATCACACCCACCCACACACACACACACACACACACAAACACACATACACACACACACACATGCACACCCACGTGCACACCCACACGCACGCACGCACGCACACACACACACACACACACACACACACACACACACACACACACAAGCTCACACACGAAAACGCGCAAACACGCACACACACACACATACACACACACAGAAGTAGAATTTTTTTTTTTATCCAAAGGGAACAATCAAAGCAGACAATCAAAACAGAAGTAGCTACAAAATAAAAGAGAAGTTCTGCATGACGAGGTTCCTGATAGATAACAGTTACATAACTTTCCTACTTTCCTTCCATAACATTCCTACATAACTGTAGTGTAAACATTACGGGAGATGGATCACACGTCATGAGCTCTCCTCGGGTTTTAGACTAAGATGATTGGTTCTGCTGATGTCCAGAGGGTCCTCTCCCTGAACATACCTGTCTCGCACAGCGCCCCGCTGTATCCCGGGGGGCAGCGGCAGGAGAACCCGTTGACCCGGTCTCGGCAGGTCCCTCCGTTCTGGCAGGGACCGGATGAGCACTCGTCTAAGTCTGGGAGACAGAACCACACAGAGGAGGAGATGCTCTGGCTGAGTATCAGCACATCGCAGAGGTCTCAGAGGTGAAGGATTAGATACCGTAGTGTTGTATTAATTAAACGGGATTACAGGGGAACTGGCCAGGAACCTGATAGGGTTATCAGAGGAAGAGGAAGAGGGCCAGATGGTCTGATAAACAGGAGGGCCGTTGACTTGATCCGTGAGCAACACACCACTGCCTACATCCGCTCTCACTGAGCTGTTGTTGCCCTGAATGTGACTGTGAAGTTCTTCAGTGTCATTACCGGTTAGCGTAGCCTTCATCAATCCATCTAGTGACCTATCTCGTTCTCCAATGGGAGGTCAGGTACACGCCTCACCATGAACTCATCTAAAGCCTTTCACTGAGAGAAGCCTGGATAGTCCAGTGGCTAGTTCAATTCCCAAAAACACGGCTCAGGGAATATACTCCCTGCCTTTCCCAGCACACCAGTCCAAACACCCTTGGACCAGGATCTTACCTTCTAATGTCTAACATCAAGTATTCCCGGCTCCCCAATGACCTGTATTCACACACTTTGGACTAAGTCATTTCTTTAATGGCTCAACTCCATCTTGTAGTCGTAAACACCAGCTCTGAGAGTGGAGGAGCCTCCTCCTCACCTATCTGGCAGCGCCGGCCGGTGAAGCCCGCCAGGCAGGAGCAGGTGAACGAGGGGTTCCCTGTGATGCAGTCGTCGATGCAGCGGCCTCCGTTGAGACACGGCCGCAGGTGCTGACACACGGAGGCTGTGGGAACACAGGGAACCAGAGTCACTTTCACGCTGGTGTCCGATGGGATCGTTCCCAGCCTTTTTTGGTGACCCCATTTTACGTTTGACTCCTAATTTATTTTCATTTATACCTAATTGACAAGGTATGTATACGGCACCACACTAAGTGATCAGTGTGTGTGTGTATTAGTGGTTTGTTGTTAGTGATTAGTGGTATATTAATGATTGGTTTTAGGTGATTAGTGTGTGTATTTGTGATTAGTAGTAGTTTGCTGGTGACTGGGGAGTGTTCGTATAAACAGGACCTTCAAGACTTTTCCAACTACTTTTTATAAAATGATTATCATCAAGTCTGTAGCTATGTAACAATGACTTACAATAACATATTTATTGTAAGTCGCTTTAGATAAATGCCCTAAATGTAAATGTAATGTCAGAAATTAACCATAGCAGCAACCAACCATATATCAGGTTGGAAAACGGGTATATATTTATATTGATATCTTTATTGTGATATCTTTACATTGATATATTTAAATGTATATATGTATATGTATATCTTTATAGTGATAATAACCAGAGTCATTGCAGCCGCCCACTTCCACCTCAGCGTCGTCGATCCTGAACACCCATCTCCCGGGGTGGCCCACGTTGGTGGTCTCCTCCACGTCCACCACGTCCTGGGTCCGGGAGCCCGGGATGTTGAAGTAGCGCTTCCCGTCGCCCGCGTTGAAACCTGCCTGGGAACACAGACAACCTCAGCCACCATCAAACAGCACCAAGAAACAAAACCATGAAACACCACCAAACACCACCAAACACCACCATGAAACACCATGAAACACCACCAAACACAACCAAACACCATTAAACACAACCATGAAACACCACCATGAAACACTCTGCAAACATAGCTTGAATGTTGCTTGATTGTTTAGTAGCCTGGTGATGTTAGCTGTGATTGGTTAGCAGCGAGGTGATGTTACCTGTGATTGGTTTGGAGCCAGGTGATGTTACCTGTGATTGGTTAGCAGCCAGGTGATGTTACCTGTGATTGGTTAGCAGCCAGGTGATGTTACTTGTGATTCGTAAGTAGCCAGGTGATGTTACCTGGGATTGGTAAATAGCCAGGTGATGTTACCTGTGATTGGTTAGTAGCCAGGTGATGTTACCTGTGATTGGTTAGTAGCTAGGTGATGTTACCTGAGATTGGTTGGTAGCCAGGTGATGTTACCTGTGATTGGTTAGTAGCCAGGTGATGTTACCTGTGATTGGTTAGTAGCCAGGTGATGTTACCTGCGCGGCGATGCCTCCCAGCCCCGCGGCGTCTCCTCCGCTGCTGGCGTGCATGCCGGTGGTCCAGGTGATGTTGTTGTACTGGAAGATGGTGAAGGACAGCTCTCCATCTGTGATCAGGACCACCTGGAAGGTGTTCACCTGCCAGTAGAAGAACATCCACAAGGACAACCTGGACTTAAATTCATCCAGGGTATCTGAGAGACTGGTGGGGATAACTTTGTGATCGTATCAGATATCCATCTGACGCTGTGGACCAGTGTGTTATACCAGGGATTCATCTCACCAATTAGTGCTGTCCTGGTACCAGTACTGGTTATTTGTGACACAAACAGCATCGCAATAGAGTCCACATGGTGTGTCTGTATCTATGTTTTCTGTTCAAGATTCAAGATTCTTTATTGATCCCTGGGGGAAATTCAAGGTCCAAGCAGCTCAAGACGTAGACCTAAAAAATGAAATGTTTGTTGATTTAAAAAATGTGATGTTTGTTGAGTTCTGTGATTTCTCAAAGGCCCCCTTGAGGTCCATCTCATTGTCATTCAACAAAGACCCTAACGCTTTCTTAACTGAAACGGTTCAGACTGTCAAAGTCAGGTGTTCTAGTTTGAGTCCCACAGCACGTGGGCCGCTGTTCTGTGTGTGTGCGTCTGTGTGTGTGTGTGTGTGTGCTGTGTGTGTGTGTGTGTGCTGTGTGTGTGTGTGTTTGTGAGTGTGTGTGTGTGTGTGCTGTGTGTGTGTGTGTGTTTGTGTGTGTGTGTGTGTGTGTGTGTGTGTGTGTGTGTGTGTGTGTGTGTGTGTGTGT
>JAOPUI010000038.1:1609175-1626695 GCA_027123135.1 Urophycis floridana
GCAAATTTAAACCAATT
Organism: Urophycis floridana; assembly: GCA_027123135.1. Taxonomy (NCBI): domain Eukaryota; kingdom Metazoa; phylum Chordata; class Actinopteri; order Gadiformes; family Phycidae; genus Urophycis; species Urophycis floridana. The sequence continues at coordinate 1,609,193 of JAOPUI010000038.1, forward strand.
ATTTGCCACCCCCCCCCCCCCCCCCCCCCAAATATTGATATTGGAAACATTTAATTTTTTGTACATTTTTTGTTACATTTTACTGTTTCTAGAATCTGGAACGAAAAATGCGTTTATTGTTTTTATGTGACAATTCATATACTAACTGGCGCGGAAGACACTGAGCTGGCCCTGGACTCCCGTGTTTTACGCGTGGGGATGTTGACGATGCAGCACGAGATACCGACGGTGGCCTCCGGCAGCTCGTCGTCCTCAGTCCATTCGTTGATGTCGGGGCTGTACGCCTGGATGCACTTCTTGTACTTCTTCTCCACCTCGTTCCACCCTCCCAGCAAGTAGACCTTGTTGTTGAGAATAGCCACGCCCGCCGTGCTCACCCCGGTGCGAAGCGGGGCGCAGTAGCTCCACTGCCCGTTGTGGGGACTGTAGCATTCCACCGCAAAGACATCCACCCTCTCCCCGCGGCCGCCCAGCTGACTGCCCCCCAGGACGTAGGCCCGGTCACCCACCGTGGCGGCGCAGTGCCAGCCCCTGGGCGTGCTCATGCTGCTCTTGTCCTGCCAGCTGTCCGTGGAGGGATCGTAGGCGCACACCGCCCTGGTGTAGGCGTTGTTGATGTATCCTCCGGACACCAGGATCTTGCCGTCGATGATGGAGCTGGCGTGGCAGCAGCGCGGCACCTCCATCGGCGCTTTGGCCTGCCACTGGTTGGACGAGGGGACGTAGCACTCCACCGAGGACTGAACGCCGTCCGAGTTGCGGCCTCCGATGGCGAACAGGAGGCCGTTGAAGGTGTTGAGGCTGAAGTGGGTGCGCTTCTGGATCATGTTGCTCAGGTGAATCCAAGTGTTGAAGCGGGGGTCATACCTTATCAATGGGATGACATTTCATCAAACAGAGTTAAGGATTTGTGTTTGTTCACGACAGACTACTCAAGATTACAGAGTGGTGACGTCAAGAGTTGGCTGATGCCGGTTTACTCACCTGCAGAAATTGCTGACGGCGTGTTTCGCCTGGTTCCTTGCATCATTCTGGTCCTCACCGCCTGCCACGTACAGAAAGCCGTCCAAGACCGCAACACACTGGTTAAAGCTCTTGGCCGGCATTTCTGTCAGCTTATTCCAGACATTATCAGCATCCCTGTAGAGCACGTCCTTGCTCAGTGACTTCTCCGTCAGTGCTGGGCGCCCACCCACCGTGATCATCACCCTGAGGCCACCACGGACCTTTGTTCTGCGTGACTGCAGGATATTCTGTTGGTACGGTAACAGGTGGTAATTCATGGCGTCGACCAGGAGACGGTGGCACTCGGGGTCTTGCATCATTCGAGGAGTGCTCTGGACGTGGTTCACCAGGTCTTGGGCGGAAATGGTGCCGAAGCGGATGTGGGTCAGAAGATCGGCCGCGTACCTCAGCCTCTTCTCGTCGAAGTCCAACCACTTCATGGCGATCTGGAAGGCCGTGACCTCGGAGGGCAGCTGCAAGGAGTCGTCCGACAGGAAATCGCATATCTGCTCAAAGGTGAGCTTAAGGAACTGCTCCATCTCGGAGAACTCGATGAAGTTCTCCCGCATGAACTTCTGGGCCGCCTTTTTGGTGTCCTTGAGGTCGTAGGTGTCGGCGATGTTGGCCACGTACATGCAGTTCTCCACGCTCAGCTCCTGCATGAGGAAGTCGCTGCACATCTTCACCAGGGTGTCGATCTGCAGCAGCATCGCCGCGGCGATAGTGCTGCCGATGCTGTACAGGGACAGGGTCAGCTTGCCGGAGTAGGCGTACGTAATGGCGGTGGCCAGGCCCACCGGGGACAGCTCGTTCAGGTCGATCTTCTGCAGCGACGTGTCCTTCTTCAAGATGTTCTGGATGTACTGGCTGCAGGACGCCATGACCACCTTGTGGACGTCAAAGGACTTGGACTTGGTGGCGACGGTGAGGTCGCAGAGGAAGCTGTCCTGCCTCATCTTGCTCAGACCCTCCAGGAGGTTGGGGGCGTACACAGCGTCTGTGACCTCGGTGGAGATGCAGCTGAAGCCGTTGCCGCCGTCCAGCAGGGTATTCAGACCGTTGATCTTGTTGATGGGGCTGTCCTCCACCATGATGGTCATCTCGTTGATGTCCCCTTTGTTCTTCTTGGTTGCCTTGTTCTTCTTGGGAGCCATGGCTGAAGTGGTCTGTCACGGCCCAGGTCTTCTGAAAGCAGAACACATCGGGGATTTTTTTTTTTTAAGGGGTTCATTGTGTTCTTTGCAAAGTCTTGATGAAAGATACAATGCCATGATGACAGGCAAACATGGAATGCTTGACACTTGTTCTGGTGACTTGCTTACTGCATTAACAGCGATGAAATGTTTCACCTTCTGACAACACTTATTGTAAGTCACTTTGGATAAAAGCGTCTGCTAAATGCCCTGAATGAAAATGTAAATGTAAACAGATTGAAAATGCAATAATCAAGGTAGAGCAACAGATTGAAAATGAGAAATTCATAAATCAAAACGTGTCTCAGTGAAAACTGTCTTGATTGAATTGTGGAATAAAAAGCACCGTAGAATACATTTCCATTGCACTCAAAACACGTCATATAGTCCTGTTTGCTTTTTCTTACAGCATATACTTCTAAATAAATTGGATCGCCATAGTGTTTGGTGACAGTGAAGCAAGTGCGAGCGTCGGCATTCCTCTCAGTGCATCTGTCACAATTTATCAGTACACGTCCCGAAATAGCCGGGGTGGTGGGCCCAGGGTGGTGGGCCCGGCATGGCGTTCCTTTTATAGACTTTGAGGCACGAAGGAAGCACCTCATGGTCTCGTCTTGTTTGAGTAAAATGACTTATTATTGTCGACTTTGATGTCTTATTCCAAGGGTAAAACCAATACGATGGTCTAAGTGACGTTAGATAGATTGCGCCCAACAACTCGATTTATTGTCCAATCCGCTTAATCAGGGTTGATTTTGCAGGACGGGGTTGATGGCTCACATAAGAACTGTATAGACTTCATCAATTATTCATCAAACACATTTCAGAGTTTTGTTTGCTTTGAAAGCGCTCATGAGACATTTTGGCAAATGATATATTTAGACAATGCACGGACGGAAAGCAAGGACACCAACTGATTGTCCAAACACTGATGGTTCAATCCATATTACTACACAATAAAACAAAAACGTGCGTGACTTTTGAGTCAGAAGTTACTCACCTGAGGAATTAGGATGAGGCCGATGAGAAAAGCCCTTGCGGCTCCAAATCGTCTGCGGGAGAGAGAGACCGAGGGACACCGTTACTCGATAAGACATAAGGTTAACCCCTCCTCTATGGGAGTGCATGAGAACAAAGTATTGCGCAATAATCGACGGCTTACCAGGACCGTCCCACCAAGACCCCCGAACCCCCCATTACACGTGCGCGTGCACGCACGAAAGCCCGCACGGCCGGCGGCTAACGCTTCCTATGGCACTTAAAAGATCAAGATTCTACGAGGATACGGGATTATTTGAAGCCCAATTTCAATTTCACTCAAACTACACAACACAGTTCTCTCACTGACGTTGGATGGGCCTAGATAGATTCCATCCCATTTCATTTGGATTTGTTTAGATTGCTTCTGCATCCATATATCCATTATAAAGTCCATACATTTTCTTTGACATTATCTAACGTTGTCCGTGCGTACAAAAACTGGATTGTTTTAAATAATCCATTGAGTGTCACATTTTAAATCTGCCAGAATGTGTATGATCGCAGTTCATAAAAGAAACATGAACCCTGCATAACCCCACCCTATGCTCTTATAGCCTACGTCTTGGCACTTTAATCTTTTGGCACTTCAGAGATGTTGTATAGGCCTACTATCAATGGTTAATCTAGAAATTGAAATGCTTGAAACTTGTTCTGGTGACTTTCTTGCTGTAGTAGCAGCAATGAAATGTTTCACCTTCCTATGATAACTGTATTCTTTGTAAGTCGCTTTGGATAAAAGCGTCTGCTGAATGCCCTAAATGTAAATGTTAACATGTCTGGGCATTTGGGCCGAGTGTCTCAGTGAATGGTCCTTTCAGAAGAAATGACGATCTGATCAGCCATCGGGTATAACACCATTTAAATAGCTGTATTTAGTTGATCATGTGGATGCAGCCCCTAGATTAATGATCCGGGACGGATGATCGTTTTCCACGGTGCCGCCCATTTATATAGTGTCATCAATGGGTGTCCGTTTCCGCATGTGGAAATGATTGCACGTGAATAACAGTGATGGCCAGCTCGGACCTGGTGAAAAAAGTGATACAACTCAAACTACAACTCACGGACACGTCGAAGTGTACTACGGTAAGGCTACGTTTTTGCAGGCCTATAAAGACACACACACTCACATCCCCCTCCCTCCCACACACACACACACACGGGGCCATGCTGGCGTGTGTTGTTCCTTTACTTCATACACTGGGATTTACACGAGCAAGAGATTATCGTGCACCCACGTCCACACGGTCCACGGGTGTTTATTTGGAGTAAAGGAAGGACCCGGGCCTGCCCCTCGAATGAATGGCGTGTAGACGCGCACATGACAAACCAGGCCATGTTTACGCATTAAGATAACGTTTGGCGTTTTCTTCTCTCTCTCTCTCTCCCTTCGTTCGTTATCGACAACTTGCCGAACGGTGACGCATAAAACGTTCAAGACAATGACATGGGTTTGTGAACGGTTTATCAATGTCGTTGAAAGCTAAATGTTGACACGGCAATGATGCAAAACGGCGTTCCCCTCATGGTGTGTCTCCGTGGCTTTCCTCACGCCTTGCGCTCCACTTTGGTTTTACGCAGGGTGCTGACCAATTGCTATTACAGTCGTCACTGTGTGGAGGAGGGAGGGGGCAGTTAGGGTTGCCTAGGTGCTAAAATTAACTCAACTTCCAGTTGTTCAACTTATGGCTGCTGTCCGTCATCCCTGCAAGAGGTCTCTGCTATTGGCCACTTGGTTGGTAGACAACTCCAGCTCCAAGGCCCGAGACTTTCATTCCACCCAGATATTGCATGGGATGTTTTCATTAATTGAACGACCTACTTGTAACCTAATGCTTTTCAAACCAACCGCATTTGCATTACCCATTCATAGGCCGTAGTGAAAGGGGGCAGCCAAAGTGTGTGTGTGTGTGTGTGTGTGTGTGTGTGTGTGGGGCGTTCCCATACATAGCTCCTTCTCCACATGCTCTGTCAGCAAGCGTCGCTCTCTAGTGATCCAAATCCAGGATTACCATATTTGGCATGAAGGCCTAAGCCTTCAACAAAAATCTGATTCAATTGAACCTAATTTACATTAATACACACACTTTATCAAACACATGAATGCTTGCAGACTTGTCAACAGGAAACGTAATGGTATGCATTTTGTTTGTTTTTCTCATAGCTTCTAAAAACCTTGCAGAAGCTTCAGGATCTGGATGTCTCCTTAGATGTTCTTTCCGTAAGACTTTTAGTTTTCTATGTTTGGACATACGTACTGACAAGTGTTGCCTCTGGTGCCCATACCTCTGACTTTTTAGCAGCTGAGCAGTGATTTGCTCAGCTGCTAAACATTGTTTGCGTTTGAAATCCTGACAGGAAACGGGTATCGGCAAAACGGTCAATTCTTTGCGGAAACACAAGGAGGTCGGAGAAGCGGCTAAATCGCTAGTAAGATACTGGAAGAAATTAGTCCCTAAGGACTCCATAAGGTGCCGTTTCACGTTGCTTTCTCTGTTCTTTTGTTTATTGCATGTCATTCTCTGGGGTCATGTCATTAATATCGTAATATAATTTTTTTCTAAAATGATATTTGCTCAAACACAGCAATCCAGTAGACTTGGACACACCACAAACTGCACATCTGCAGGCTGGACTTGAGGAGAAGATCCACACCAGGATTGGAAGAACGGACCAGAATGGAGACTGCTTACAATCTCAGGGCGAGAGCCAGGAAAGCCCGGCAGCAGCCAAGGGTTCAAAGAAAGTGGACAATAAAAGACCCGCCTCGCTCCAGGAACAAGACGAGGAAGGACCCGGACCAGAAGGTCCGTCGGGAAGCTTTCTAGAAAGGGAGGCTCCTCAGATTCCACAGGATGAATGTAGACTATTCCAAAAGGAGGATGTAAACAAACCCCCTAAAAAAAACAGTCAAGAAGATGTCAATAATAATTCTGTTACTCTAAAGAAGAAATCCAAACACGCGGTTTACTGCGACGCCCTGCCGGGAGGCAGAAGCTCCGGCAGGGACTCAAAGTGCAGGCGCACCCCGACAGAAAAGACGCATGGCGTCTCACGCACCGAGAAACCGCGTGAGGACAAAGACCCCAACCCCAAACGTCCTCGGCCTCCTCTCCCTTCCAAAGCTGAAGCCAAATATTCAAAGACTTTGCTTCATTCGGCCGTTGAGCAGGAGGACGGCGCTGCAGAGTTGAGCTCCTGGGCAAGCGATGGTAAAAAGGACAAGGTCGAGGAGAAGTCTGAGAGTCTGAAAACGAAGAAAAACTCTGGCGGCGATGGACGTTCAAACGCCGGCAACAAAAAGGCCAAATCAAAGCGAAACAATTCCAGCGAGGCTGGGTTGGAGGGAGAGTCCATGTCGTTTGAGTCTTACCTGAGCTATGACTCCAATGCATTAAAAAGGAAGGTGAAAAGCGCACCCAAACAGCCACCCAAAAAACAGCCAAAGACGCTGGAAAAGGGGGACGCACCGAAACAACCAGAAGTGAAGCCCCTCGAGTGGCCTTCGCTCTCGGAAAACGGCCTCCACATGAATAAGGTACACCGCAGTCTCACGCGCGGACTGTTTTGAAACCCCTCAACACATTCAGTCCACATTGCTGTTATTCGTGCCGCGAATGTTGCAGTCCGTTTCAGGCCTAACATTTTCTTGTGCCCGTCAGGTTAAAGATAATGTAATGGACTTGCTCAACACGCCCTTGCCAGAATTCTTGCCCGAATGTGACAAGTTCTCCACAGTTGACTACCATGAGCCCAAGAGAGGTTGGTATGCGTGTACATGCTTGCATGTAGACGGACAGAAAGCAGTTCATCTGTCAGCATGAAAAGCCCTCAACGTTCCGACAAGTTTTTGCATATTTATCTTCCCATCGGGCCTCGGGGGGGGGTGGTGGGGGGAAACATGGCCCGATTCTCTCAGCAGAGAAAGAATCGTGCGAGGAGCCCGAGGGAACCCACTTCACTGGCCAGCGGCTGAACAGGAAAATGCAGGTGTACTCCGGGACCAAGACCAGCTTCCTCCCCAGCATGATGAGCCTGCATCAGCAGTGTATCCGCACGCTGCAGAACAACATCGACAGTTGAGTGACGCTGGCTTGTTTTTATTTATTTTTTTTAAATGAAAGGCGTCCAATGTGGGATGCTGTGCTGATGCGGAGATGTCTTCTCAGTGCTCTACGATACAGGAGGCGTCCCGTTTGAGATCCTGGAGCCGGTGTTGGAGAGATGCACACCGGACCAGCTGCTGCGAATTGAAGACTGGAACCCTGTAAGACTCTGGGGATGCGTCTTGTTTTTTTATATTGTGCGTAGTTGGGGAGGGGGGGGGGGGTGTCATCTCTTTGGAACCGTGCATCGGGACTTTACAATTCGATTTCGGTTTCCCGTTGACTATTCTGTTCTGTCATTGAGTCTCTTTCAATCCAAATGAAGCCACTCGGAGTGCATTCTTTGGATGCACGCCCTGAAGAGGCAGGTGAGGGTCATCTTGGTCACGGCGGCCTTCAGGCGGAGTAGTGTCGAGGATTGAACCAGGAACCTTCTTAGTGCGCTGGACTGTCCTGCCCTGAAACGATGCACCTTTATTGTTGATCTTATTTACCTGTCCTTATCCCCCCCCCCGTTGATAGAGCTACGTGGGGGTCTCGGACCACCTGTGGGGGACACACTGTCAGAGGGACTTCCGGGGAGCCAAGCTGCTGGAGTACGAGTCCTGGAAGGAGATGCACCTCCGGCTCTCTCAAGAGAGGGAGAACAAGTTCAAGAGGCTGGCCAAGACCATCGTCTCTGCGCATTCCAAGAAGCCTCAAGGTGTTTTTTGTCTTAGTGCACTGGGCTTTATGTTCTGTTGTTTGGACACCGGGCCTTGGTTGGTCATTCAGTAGGACATATTGATTTGTAGATTTATTCAACTGGTCATCTTTCAAAAACGTTTTTTTTATGAATGGCCTCGGTGTTGTCCATTTAGTTTTTAATTTATGAGCTATGATATATTCCTATTTTCCCCACTGTTTTGTATTAATGAGGTATCCATCTGTCTGAAGTGAACATTACCATGGGGGACTGTTAATGTAGTAATTAAAGCTCTGCTAATATATTTAGAATCACACCCTGTCTATGTGTGCCATGAGAGGGCTTCTAAGTTATTCATTTAGAGCAAAATTGCTTAATTTGATTGATCCTTTTCGGGAGGTTTAGCTGAAGGGGTTCTGAACCCTTCGTGGGCTTTATGTGTCAACATGCTGGTCTGTACGGGCAGACCCATAAACTCTGTCCGTAGCCCAATATAACCTGACCATCTGTTAGCTGGTCAAGTCCGTGAAAAAAAAAAAAAAAAAGCCTCTGAAATGCTGTAGGATGCAGGGCCTAGAGAACCAATGGCAAGAAAAAGACACAACGTTACATTTTACCCTTGCTTTGTTGAACCTCGCAGGGAATCGTATTCATTTCAAAATGAAACATTACATTTGGCACGCGAGTACGGCCGCGCGTTGGCTTTTGAGTCGCCCTGCTTGTACACGCGTGACGCTGCGCGTGACCAGCTGTGACCAGCTGTGACCAGCTGTGACCAGCTGTGACCAGCTGTGACCAGCTGTGACCAGCTGCTCGTTATTGTCCTCTCGCAGGGCGCCAGGTGAAGATGGCGTTCATCCACACTGTTGCTAAGCCTCCCAGAGATGTTCGAATTCAGCAGGAGATCTACGGAACAGCTGGGGCTCTCCAGCCCAGCGTGGTCAGAGCCAGGTGGGCTCCTGTACACACACACACGCACGTGTGTGTGTGTGTGTGTGTGTGTGTGTGTGTGTGTGAAACTGGCTGGAATTGTGAATGGGCCTTGCGGTGACCTTTTTTGTAACTTTGACCTTGCGGACCACAAGATGAACTGTTGCTCCCTTCTCAGTGTGAAGATTCAGGAGCACCGAGCCAGACCGAGCTGTCTGGAGCCCCCTCAGCCCGCCCCCAGCAGCTCAGCGACGGCCAATTCACAAGACGCTCGTAAAAGAACAAGTAGGACCAGATGGAACGTTGTGGGGGGGAGAGGAGGAACTTGTTTGTTTTCGTGCCAAGATTCGAGTTTTGTGATTTTTTTTTTCTCTCCATTTTTCTCGTGTTGTGTTTTGTTCTCTTAGACGTAAGGGATATTTTCATTCATTATGTGCACTTTTCACTTTATTTTCTCTGCTGACGCAACACTAATGGGGAAAACATTGCCCACCGTTTGTGATGAACACGTGTTTTGCTTGTGTTTGCTTGCTTGTGCAGGAGTCGCTCCAATGATGGCGAAGTCGTTAAAAGCGTTTAAAAAACAACAAGGAAGAAGATGAGTCCGACTTGGGACAGACTGCTCACCATGCTGAATGAGAATCACACGACACGTTCATTAGTAACAAACTCGGGAGGCCTAGTTTCCCTTTTGTATTGCCTTGCTTTCTGATGAGCTTCATCACAGATTATGTTTTTGTTTGTTTCATAAAATTCACTATTAAACGAGCATCTGAAAGGGCAATCTGAAGCCGTTTGCTTTGGTTTTGGTTTGTTCAGGTTTTGCCAGTTTTTTTGTGGTTGCAGCTTCATGGTTATTGGGTGTGATTTGGCTCCCTCTAGTGCCCAAGGAAAAAAAATAGCGCATATATAATATTTATTGATTTACTCCAGTATTAATGAGGCCAATGTGTTTTATTGTGAGATACTACGCTACGGGTTGTGGAAAGGTTAAAAAAAAAACAACAAATACGTTTTTCAAACTAACAATACTTGCTTCAAACAAAGTACACTAGACAACCGAGAAAAACAACCTGAAGAATTCAGAGATTTATTTTTTGTTCCTTTTTTTTTTTGCAATAGATGGACTTTGTTTTGGACATGAGTGCATTAAAGTAAAGAGTACAGAAAGACAAGTCCTTTGAAATAATTAGGAAATGGCAAGTAGGCCCAGCATAGGTCTGTAGGTCAGAATCAAGACGACAAAATAAAAATCGCAGCATTTGGACATATAACCTCATATTAATTAAAGCGTTTCATTGGTTGTTAGGTGTTGGTTAGGTGTCCTAGTTTAGATTCTTAAGTTCTCTTGATTTGGACTGCAGACCAAGGCGCCTCACGCGTTTCCAAATGTCAAATGGATGCCTGTGCTTGTGAAATGATAATTGACATCCTGAAATCAGATTAAATGGTAGCCTCCTCCCTGTGCAGTCGCTTTGGACAAAAGGGTCACCAGGGATCAGCCTGAATGCTCTAAATGTGAATGTTGTCCTGTATGCTGTACAATGAGAAGACTTCAATGTTCAAGCTGATGTTTATTATACAACGCGTTCTCGGGTCATTCAGCTTTCAGCTGGGCCCTCTGCGTTTGAACGTGTGTCGTTCAGCCTCCTGTTGCAATTTGTTACACTTTCTCAGCCTTCATTCTTAAGTTACAGAGACTGTGGGAAAAGAGCCTTTATCCATCATATTTAACCTCGTGGAGACAGGGGTTAACTCTTAACGCATCAGCAATGTGTTCTGTGAAGGGTTTCCCTTAAAACAAGAAACTCGTTTAATTCAACATTGATGCATTAAGTTATATGGTTGTTTTTTTGTGTTTGCGTTGGCTCTCAAACTACCTGCTCAGGCGAACGCTCGACAGGCTTTGGCCGACAGCAGGCCGACCCGGGAGGGGAGGGGAGGACCGGGAGGGAGAGGGAGGGGCGCTCCGGGATGATGACGTAGGATTGGAATGAGGGAGGGAATGTTCCGGGTCAGAAACTGGACTGGGAGGAAATTAACTCTGGGCACTAGGAAAACGAGAAGCGCGACCATCTATTTGCAACTAAGATGCGGCTCATATTTTTGGACAAGGGTGATTGAAAGTGCACACGTTTTGTTGTGTCAGCGGCGGCGTTACGCGGCGGAAGACGGAAACGAACCAAAAAAACGCAGGTGCCTACAAACTAACCAAACAAAAGTAGGCGAACGACGAGCACTCGGCTGTGCGACCTCGCTCGGCAGTGCGATTTATTCACGGTCGGTGAGATTACGCTTCGATGTTTACCACTTGACGCTCCGACTTTCAGCTGCGATTTCCCCTCCCAGAACGCTCAGTTCGTGCGTAATTTACTTTTTGAACCGCCACCAACACACCACCACCAGCCGGACCAGCAATCTGTTGCATCCTCTCCGTTCCAACACACGGGCGCACATTATTATTTTTTTGTCAGAGCAAGTGTGCCATCCATCACCGCGTGATGTTTAACTGCATCCCCCTGTGGCGCTGTAACCGTCACGTCGAGACGATCGATAAGCGCCACTGTTCCCTGATGTATGTGCCGGATGAGATCTACCGCTATGGCCGGAGTCTGGAGGAGCTGTTACTGGATGCCAATCAACTCCGAGACTTGCCCAAGGTACGCAGAAAACTCTTAATTGTGATTTAAAAACGTTGTCAACGTGTAACGTGTACGCGATCGCGCATTTGTCACGGTTGCACGAAAGTGCTGCGTTGGCAATGGCAGCCGCGTCCTTACCTGCGTCTCGTGAGAACCAGGTGGGAACCAGGGACAATCATTACGCAAGATCAGCAAAGCACGCCCGCTAGGCTGTCAAAAATGTTCCACCTGGTTCCACCTGGTTCCACCTGTGCCCCCTTTACTCCAGCCATTTAAATGCTTATCTCAGTGGTTATAAAGTCCCATTGGAGGTTGGCTGTAATTTAGGTGGGACTCTGTCCTGAGATAAACATCTCCATGGCAAGTTCCCCATATGGGCCAGCCTGTCACCCTGCTGTTGACGAGAGACAAAGAGGTCTCTGACCTTTGAAACCCTTTCTCTCTGTGTGTCTCTCTCTCCTGCACTTCAACAATCTGTGGACGCTTTAAGCATGCGTGGCATCTGTCCGGGTCACTTCCTACCTGTTTGAGATTGCTCAAATTCCGGCCTGATAATGCCAATGTTTGTTGTGTGGGGCTATGGTTTGACTGGCCTGTTTGGCCCAAAAGCCAAGCCGTTGAATGTGTGCTGCTGACGGTGCTGAATGGACCCGACTTGTGCACGCTGTCAAGAGATAGGTTTTAATTAGAGAGGATGACTGGGAGTTAGAAGCAGGCTGTTTTCTGTTTGTTTGCAAGATTGCCCCGTGTAATTGTGTGGATGCCAGGGTTTTGGTCTATCCTTTTTTGCCCTACGATGCAGTTGATTCAACTATCTTGAGTCTTTTACCCAGAAACCAACATTCCCGTTTTGTGTTTCTGTTTTTGCTGTGTTTTTACCCTTCTATGCTGCGTGTTGTTGGGCAGTAATGCATTGATCAGCCCTGACCTATTGTCGACACAGCTAACTGACTAAACAACCAAACGGCCTCCCAAGCAGAACTCACTCAGTTCCGACACGGGGACCACTTGCTTTTGCAATTTGATAATGTCCTGTTCTTCGGCGAGCGCAGTGATCTCCTGGCCAAACTTCCCATAAGCGCTGAGACCGGAATAAGGGAATGCCTGAGCAACTCCCCTGACCTCACGAAACACAAGTGCTGTTGGGTCAGGGGCTCGGGCCAATGGAATCAAATCCAATTGGCCCGAGCCCTGATGGGTGAAACCTGTCCGTGACTGATGGAAAAGCGGAGGTTAGAAGGGCTGCGTTGTGCCTTGTTTAACGTGTTACACGTGAGGGGTTGAACCACACCAGAAACCCTCTCTCTCTGCCCCTGAATGCAGCTCCTGTCTCTTGTGTTAACGCCCATGCCTTTCATCGTTCGTATTGGACAGGAATCTGTTGGCCCAACGCTGCACACTGCACACAGCGTTTGACACATTGTGATGAAGTAAACCCAGGGCACGCTAACTAACATGTAGGTCATGGATGAGGCTACCTTTTCACCTTCCGGTGCTAAAATGGCATCCGTTTGCCTCGGGGTGTTCTCCCAGCCTGCACCTCAGGGTGCGAGGAATAAAGGCCCTTGAGTTCTTTTCGAGCGATGAAACCTGTCCTGCCTATTGACTGAACACAAATAGTGCAGAAAGGTACGCTCCGTTGTCACCTCATTAGACTGCGGGTGGCACACATTAGCAGCATGTGGGTCAGGCCCAGGGTTTTCTCCTCTGCAGTGAATATGGTCTTTAATAGCCGACATCCACAAACGCTGTAGAAAGAGCATGTGGCCTTGCATCATGGCGTCATATTCCCAGTCACTTTTGTGTACAGGGGAATCCTGGCATGACAACAACACGGGCCATTGTTTATTGTGCGCCCTGGCATGGACATAATGCCCGCTACGGCTTTCAGAGTGAGAACCCAAGATGCGTCCAGTTGGATAAACCTTTTTTAAATGACTCCAGCTCACTGCTGTGTTCTCGAGGTAGCTCTCCTCCAGGTAGGCTGCCTCGGTGGGGAACTCGCTCTACAAGTGTCGTGTTGTTGTTGTTGTTGTTTTTGTCGATGCCATAGCGGTAGTATGATCCAGGAATGCCACGATTATCTACTATCAAATCACAAATCGTCATTTCACCATTCACCACCCCCGTCAGGTAATGTGGGGTTTGGTGGTGAAGACAGCCTATCTTTAGAGCTGCGATGGTGAAAGTGTTCTGAAATCCCACTTGTCCTGTTGTTCTTTCAGTGGAATTTCAACTCTTTATCTGTTCATCATTCCGGTTGAACCTGAAGTATATGTCTGGTTTGATAGTCATACTATAGTAACACTCGTCGTGATGCTAGGGCTACTTTGTCTTGACACAATGTTGTTTAGTTTGTTATGGCATGGCTTTTGTGTTGTTGATGTTGGTGTCCTTTTAGCCCCTCGTCCCCTTTGCATGACATGAACCTGGTTTCACTCATGAGTTTGTTTCTAGTTTTACAGAGCAGCCCTAAACGACGTATGTATTCAGAGCTGCAGTATGACACCAGCCTCCTATTACAACATGTAACCTCTAGCTAACCTTGTATCAGTTTAAAAATGAAGACCTATTCCACACCATTTCACTCTAATGTAGGCTAAGTGTAGCCTAGATAACAAAAAGCTATTTTAATGGCTGATTCAGCCTACTCCTTCAGCTTAGCGAGTGGAATCGACAGGGCCATTATGTTCTTTATTTACGTAGGCATGTTTTTCCCTTCACAGCATCAGCATCACATAAAGGGAACTATCACTTCCGAATTACGGCCCTCGCTGCTAGATAATGAGACGGTTTCCTCCGTGAATTTGCTTCATGAAGGAAGCCGTCTCATTATCTTGTCAGATGCCAATATCGGTTTTAAAGCCACTCTGCCCGCTGCTCTTCTCCACCACACAGCGTGAGGCACTCTGGGAGCCACAGGTGCCTCAGGGTGGTGGGACTCATGGCTCCCCAACCTCCGCTGTGAATGAACCCACGGTTTCCTCTGAAGCACGCTGGCTGGATTAGGCCTGATTCCCTTTTTTGATTGAGGTGTGATCCCTCCTGATTAGCAACAAAACCCTTTTGACACGAGTTGGAAAGTCAGTGGTTGAAATTCACCCACTCATCCTGCACGTAAAAGTTGCGTTTGCATGACTGTCTTCATTCCATTGAAATCAGCTGTTGCGCAATTGCGTTGTTGAAAGCCAGCTGAAAAGGCAACACACGGCGTGCGCGTGTGTGTGTGTGTGTGTGTGGGTGTGTGTGACGCGTAGCTTACATATCGCTGTTGAGGAGTAATGTGTAATATATTTGTTTAATTAGTAACCTGGGAAGACTTGTGGTTGTACTTAGGTTTTCTTCTTTCAGCCTTTTCTGTTTGCCCTCGTGACGAGCCCACGTCGGTTAACATCAGGCTGGTGCAGAAAACTATTTACACCAAATTTAGATTGGATAAGTATATGTAGCAATTTAGTCATGCTTGGCAACAGAGTTTACAGCGTGATTATTGTTATGATTAATTTCATAATTATTTTCTTATAATGCTAAGATGAAGTCCATTAGGGCAAGTTGACCAGCTAACACTGAAGGTAACTACAGCTTTTTGACTTTGTCAAGACAAAGGTTCTGGAGGCTATTGTTCAGACAACCAGTCGGTTTTAGTTGTTTTGTCAGACAGGATGACTGCCATGGGCGTTCCCAATGATGGTATAACAGGAAGAGCAGGTTAGTCCAGTGGAGCAATAACAAGTCATTTCCAAAAAATAAGAACCGTTTATACAATATTCCAGAAATCAAATGTCTCGTGTCATGGTCGTCCCTGCCTTGCTTTTCTTTAGTTTACTTTATTCAAACAACACTAGATCCACCATGTTTTATAACTCCCTCAAACTGCTAGTAAAGATCAAATCTGTTTTTAGATCTACCTGTCCCCATTCATGGGATTCACCTAAAAGATCATTTTCAAACAGATTCCATTAAAACCGGACCAGTCGAGTGTATAAACCCAGGCCTGTCAAGTCTCCATTTTTTATTAGAAGTAGTCAAGTCGGCCATAGCTTATGGTGGCATTCTTTATGGAAATATAGCTCAATAAAATGGTAATTTGTCAAATTTAAAAGGCCGGCTGCTGCGGCAGAATATTTTGTATTACTCTCCAGAAACACTAACAAATACCATTCAGTTTGACTGCCCATGTAGCTGTTAAGTAAAGGTGACATGTAGTTTCATTCTTTTGATTGGACTTAATTCAAAGAGTTTTACACACACAGACACAAGTTCATGAATGCACCATTGGGATAACATTTTTTTAGCCAAAACTACAATTAAAATATCGAACAACATCAATAACCAGTATGCAAAGAGAGCATTTAGAGTTGAACACAGACTGATATAGCCGGCCTACGCCACAACTTTGAAATTGCAATGGCACCACATCAGCAACACTGTCTCTTTGAAGACTTGAGCGGGGAGCAGCTCTGTCCTAATGAAGAATAGTTCAGTAGTTTCAGCTAACATTGGGATGTGCCCACAATGACGAGCAAAGGACTGCTCTTTTGTGTGCAAACCTCAGAACATGAAACCCCCTCTCAGGAAGAGTGAACCCTCCAGTGAGATGTAAGCTGGTTATAACCCTAACCCCGTCACTGACCAGGGAAACGGGCCATTGAGTGTAGCCTACCTTCATTGAGAGCGAGGGGGGCAGTTCAAAGGGGAAGTATGTTGACTGCAGGACACGCAGTAAACATCTCTATTGTGAACATGGCTACAGAGCGTCTGGGCAACAATTGGTGTCACGCTTGTTAGTTTTGGAGTCACGTGATCGGCTTCTGTGATCAGAATTCCCACGGCGCATCCGTGTTCAGTACTTTAGTCGTTTTTTTTATATGCAGCTGCATTCCCCATGGTCCCACTTTCTAGTGTGATAGAGGTCGTGTGGAGATGTGAGGAAAGCAGGGATATTCTTCGCCTCTCAAGCAGGACTCTATGACCTCCAACAGAAATGTTACTTCTGGTTTGAAATGAGTCTGTGTGCAACCAGCTGAATGCTAAATGTTTATAAATTCATCCATAAAGCCCATTCTTATTTTGTTTTTTACATTAAATACAGAATATATTGGTACTTCTAGTAATGCACTAGCGCCTGCATTCTCCACATTGGCAAGCGATACATTTTTAGTCAATTGTTCTCTTTTTTTCACATTCTTTATTGGTGTTTAACTTTAATCTTTGTCTGAGAGACAAACTAAAATACACAACGTGGTGTAATCTCACACGGCATCATCTAACGTCTGGTAGATATCTATGGCCAGTTTATTATTGCAGTGATCAGAAGGGTTCCTGTTTGGTTTCAGTGGGCATTGTGCACATTGTCTCCAGATGATACGGACGCCCAGTAAACCACTGCCGAGGGCTCTGTCCACGTGAGGGCAGCTGAGGCAGCCGGGTAGCACGAGCACAAGATGTTCAGATCAAAAACCCCCTGAAAGGATCTCAAACGCTTGAAGGAGCAGGTGAAGCACGTCTGAGGTCTTCTCCATGTGATGCCCAGCCGTCAAAGATGGATGCCTTCACAAAGCGGACACTCGTGGCAGAAGCCAGCAGGTCTTCCTCAGAATAACTGGATCTGTTCCCCCTAAGAAATTAACCTGTTTGATCCCCAGCACTCTTCCCCCCCCCCAATTGTTCTGTGAAGTGGTTTGGAACGAGTCCAAAATACACCTAGATGGTGGTTTCTTTAAAGGAAGATAACTACTGATAGCCAAAACTTGTAAAAAACAAAAAAATGTCAACGCAAACAAAGTCTGTGTGTTCTTCATTGCAGCTGAACCCTGCCATTCAAAGGGGCAGAGAGAGAGAGAGAGAGAGAGAGAGAGAGAGAGAGAGAGAGAGAGAGAGAGAGAGAGAGAGAGAGAGAGA
>JAOPUI010000038.1:1705645-1726485 GCA_027123135.1 Urophycis floridana
TGTGTGTGTGTGTGTGTGTGTGTGTGTGTGTGTGTGTGTGTGTGTGTGTGTGTGTGTCCGTGTGTGTGTGCGTGTGTGTGTGTGTGTGTGTGTTTACAGTGTTTCGTTAATCAGTTGCTAATCACTGTTTGCACAGAGTTATTCATATCAGGCCTTTCAAGTGGTGACTTCAAAGAGCCAGCTTTGTCTTATGGGATCAGAAGGGACAGGGCCATAGACACAGTGCCATGGTTGGGCTCCTGTTAAGGCTTTGATTTTATTGACACACACACACACACACACACACACACACACATACATAAGTGCACACGCAAACACACAGGCGCGCACACACACACACACACACCGACACACACGTATTTGCATAAACATAACATAAAAAATGGCTTTGTGCGTTAAACTTGACCCACTGTGTTTGTTTTCCGACACTCGCTAAACTAGTTGCTGAACTTGAGCTCGACTTGTCGTTTTGCACCGCAGCGAGATGAATGTGATGTAGGTCATTCGGCATTCATCGCGTTCAAGGTGTTTTCGGTGTACAACAATGGCTTGTGACACTACATCCGGAGACAAGCCAGCGGGGCGGCTAGGTCGTGAAGCTAGCTGCCAGCTAGCTGTGAGTGTCGCCGTGGACTCCTCCACATCCTCACATCCTGCTTTGTATACACTTTGGCTCACCAGCGCACACTGAAACTAACTGACATCGTTTCAGTGTCTAGTTCACTGTGTTGCGAAGTGCGCAGCCGCTATGTTACATGGTGTTTCACTGGGAAGTCTGTGTGTGTGTGTGTGTGTGTGTGTGTGTGTGTGTGTGTGTGTGTGTGTGTGTGTGTGCGTGCGTGTGCGTGCGTGTGTGTGTGTCCGTGCGCGCGTGTGTGTCCGTGCGCGCGTGTGTGTGTGTTTTGCGCCAACCTCTCGCGCAGCGGCAATAAAAAAGTTAACTGACTCGGAAGATGAATGCGGCGGCTCAAATGTGTAAAAGGAGACACTTGAAATCTGAGACGCGACTTAACAAGAGAAAGAAGAATGACTGAGCCCTTTAATCACCCGAGTGATGCTGTAGGACCATGTGTTTTAGCCCAACGTGAAAGGTAGAAGTTGAAAAGTTCCAATGCGTGTAGCCTATACGGTTAAAACTTTAATTTGGTCGTATATTTTTTTCATTTTGTACTTTTATTGATGCATCTCGTCGTTAATCGGAAACGCGTAATGCGCCGCATCACAGTAGAAATAATCCACCTAATTGCGTTGCGTCACGTTTTGGTGAGGCTGCAAGGGGTTCATCAGCTCCGCGCGCATCGCTCGGTGCTTTAATCAGCAATGGGGATAAAACTGGGTGATCATTTATTTGTTACTCAGCAGCGCCATCTGGTGTATGGCTGAAACGTGAGAGGAACATTAGACGATTTCGTCCTAAATTTCTGAACAGTCGACTAGGGGATACCTGAGAGAGCCCCGTGATTTATCCTGTGCAAAAGTTGCGCACATTGTTTAGAATGATTCTCTATCAAGAATTGCGCCCAGACGATAAAGAGCCTGGACCTGAAACGAAAGCTGACCAAAAATATACATCCATCCAAAGTATACATCCATCCATCCATCCATCCATCCATCCATCTAGCTATGGCCTACTACACAATAACTCCGAACTATACAAAATGGTGACTATTATTTCACAAACTTTAAAGAAAAAGCTTTATTTAGTTTTTTAAAAATCCATTCAAAATCCATTCAGTCACGCACGTTTTACAACAGCTGTTTAAACATATCACTGTTAAAATACACTTCAGTTCCATTCATAAATAACAATAAAATAACTGCTACAATAAAAAAGCATATCAAAGACAACTGAAATATCAACATACATACTCTTTGGGGGATAGCCTATTTTAATGAGGGCATTCACAAATAAAACCCTATTACACGATATTAAATTACAGATGTGTCATGATTTCCCGTCTGTATTACAAAACATTGCCGTTTTATACAGTCACTACTCAAATATTCCCCCCTGACATATGTTGATTCCTCAGATAAGTTATCACAAAATACTTTAATGAGCAAGAAACATGTCTAAAGTAAGTGTCGTGTTTTACGTTGAGTTTTAACCACCGCGGTGAAACATGCAGAGACGCACCACTAGGGGGCAGCATGAGAAAACGTACCTTCCCACCGTCTCCCTAGTGAGACGAACGGTGCATCCTACTTCTTGTACTTCATGTGTGCTCGTAGCACTTAAATACACAACAGAAAGAACCAAGGTAAGAGCCATAAACAAGAACAAAATCAACCGTAAGCATATCTGGGGTAATTACAACAAAAACATTAAAAAAAAAAAAAAAAAAAAAAAAAAAAGAAAGCACCAAACACAAAATTGAAGATGAAGTCATGTTGACGAGGAGAATGATGAAGTCTATGTGAGACGCGGCGGAGGTATGTTGTGTCCACATGACGCAACAGCGGAGACAAAAAAGTCAAACGCCGTAAGAAATGAGTCCTTCCTGAGATTGGAAACTATGACACCGTTTAAAAACTGCATGGACCCTATAGACTGTGAGTGGAGTGGAATCTTAAGGGGCCTTGACTGACGGGCCCCCGGACATCTGAGGCGCCTCAGTAGTTGGGCCCTTTACTGAACGGGTCTCGCCTCGACGGGCCACCGTAGCACAGGGCCGGGTGACACACTCCGTTCTGACCCGGGACGCCCGGCTGGCCCCGCTTCCCCTCGGCGCCGCCCTGGCCGGGGGCCCCCGGTTTCCCCGGGGACCCCTGTTTGCTGTAACCGTGGGGACCCATGGGACCTGGCAACGAGACGCGACAGAACCGTCACCTTCTGGGAACGGACATCCTGCGGGTCGTCCTCCGGCAGCATCGCTTGGGCGCGACGCGGGTGACCTACCTGCTCCCTGCAGCGCCACGCTTCACAACATGCAGTATGATTGGTAACACCATGGTCTGAACGCCTTGCTCATTGACAGAGCCGAGCCTGACTGCATGCACCAACGAGAACCCTTTCCTTTATCGCACCAGCTCAGTGGTGATCTCCTCTCTTGGTCCACGGTATCCGGTCACGTTTCAGCCCACAGTCTCTGGGTACATCATCATATATACGTAGATACATAGATATATATCTATATATATATATAGATATATATCTGCTCTGTGTCACTGTGTGCAGAGACTCCACTTCAATCTCCAGCAGAAGTGATTGCGTTTCTAATCAGGGAAAATTATTGCAACCCCTCCGTGTCTGCTTCCACGCAAATAGTTTTTACCCAATCAACATGTTAACATCTGCAAGCAATATCAACGTCATCGCTCTAGTAAACCGTAAGGGGCCTTGCTTGTGGCTACGAAACATTACGCAGTTCATCACATCAGTTCAGTATACAGTATATATCGATGAGACCTTTAAAACGAAAAAGCTTTGCTAAAATGGATCATCAAATATCTTTAGCTTATCTCCTGCGACCCATGTGCATATCAAAGGACCCTAAGTGGGTCTGAGGTCTGGACTCGATCCCTGATGTGCGTAACCTGTAATCATCCCCAGAGCAAGAAGCCTACAGCTGCTCCTTAATGACTGTAGGTATCTGAAACTCAAACCAGTTTTGGGGAAAAAAAGCGCCTAAGCTAAACGACTAAATAGTCACACAGTAAATAAAAGTCCAAGCTACACCTATTACCGTGTGTGTTACCATGTGTGTGTGGCAGTAGGAACCAGAAACACGCTCCCGGGCTAATGGTTCAAACACCACTTGACACACATGTCAGGTTCACAGGACCTGCTGTAGAGCTGTGTATAACACAGGGTCTGCTCCCTGTGGAGGAGCACAGGCCACGCCCACAGGATCTTACCTGGAGGCCCCTGGGGCCCGGGGTCTCCCACCTCGGTCCTCCCTGGGTTCCCTCGATCCCCCTTGAAACCTGGATCCCCTGGAAACACACACACAGAGTCACACACGAGTCATGCAGTATGTTTACTTTTTGAACATGTCGTCGAGGTAAAACTAGATGCCCATATTTACCAAATCATTGTTATGCCTGTTTGTGTGTGTCTGTGTGTGTGTGTGTGTGTGTGTGTGTGTGTGCGTGTGTGTGTGTGTGAGTGAGTGACTGAGTGAGTGAGAAAAAGAGACAGATAGCGTGTGAGCCGTGTGTGTGAACATGTGACTGAGTGAGTGACTGAACGAGAGAGAGAGCAGTGTGTGAGTGAGAGAGCAGTGTGTGAGTGAGAGAGTGAGTGAGTGAGTGAGAGAAAGAGCGGTGTGTATGAGTGAGTGAATGAGAAAAAGAGAGAGAGAGAGAGAGAGAAAGAGAGAGCGGTGTGTGTGAGTGAGTGAGTGAGTGAATCGGTGAGAGAGAGAGAGTGGTGTGTGAGCAAGTGAATGAGAAAAAGAGAGAGAGACAGAGCGGTGTGAGGGAGTGAGTGAGTGAGTGAGTGAGTGAATGAGAGAGAGAGCGGTGTGTGTGTGTGTGTGTGTGTGTGTGTGTGTGTGAGCGTCTGAGCGTATTTTCGCGCGTTCAGACGAGTTCTCAAACCCTCGCCCTGAGGTACCTTTGATCCCCTGAATGCCAGGGTGTCCGGGTACCCCGCGGCGGCCCAGCTGGCCGCTGGCCCCCGGGATCCCGGGGTACCCCCTGAGGCCGCTGGTCCCGCTGGGTCCCGGGGGTCCGGGAGACCCGGGCCGGGTGTAGCATCGGAGGCAGCTGGGCTGCTGGTGGCTCAGCAGCAGCGTGGGCAGCTCGGCTGGCGACAAGGATGTCATGGTGGAACATGTTTTACTCAACCTTGTGTTCATTCAGAGTAAGTGCCACCGAGGACGTGCATCTCTAGAAGCCGACAAGTACAAACACAACGGCTGCACTCACCTTCGAGCATTGCTCTGCAAATCTGCCGAATGTGCTGGTCCGAGGTTTCACTGCCCTTCAATGGTGGAAACAAAGTGGATTGCGTTGAAATGCTCCAATACTTTGTCAGTACAACAGTTGTATCGGGGCGTTGCCCAGGGTAACACAAGCGTTGTGACTACCACGGAGGACAGCGAGATCACAGGCTCTGTATTTATCTCCTTCGTGGCCGTCACAACTGGAAATGCATCCTCAGTAATGGATAATGGGAGCGTGGGGCCATCATGTTGCAAGGTCAACCAGTATCAGGGCCTAACGAGACCTCAGAATTCCTGAGGCAAATCATTGTCTCCATGTTTCACCAGAGAACTGACAGCCTTCCGGTAGTTCCTAATATAACATCATTGGGTTTGTGAAGCAGAGCAGCAGCACTAATTTGGCCTCATCATTGTGAGTGATATAAGTGGGTTCTGGTTAGGACATTTCCATTCAAGGAGCACTTGTACGTACTGGTCTGCCTTCCGGTCCAGCCGGGCCCTGAGGCCCGCTGGTCCCGGGCAGTCCCCGGGTCCCGGGAGAGCCCATCGGTCCAGCCTGGCCGGGTCGGCCATCTTGACCTCCTTGGCCCCGCTGGCCCGTTTCTCCAGTTGTCCCTTTCTAGCCCAAACACAAGTGTGGGGGTTAGCTGAGCACAGGCAGCGTTTACGTGTTCAGCTTGGAGGCTGCGGGGATGAATGAGGACTCTTCAACACACCTCTCCCTTCTGTCCCGTCGGACCAGCAGAGCCCTGTCAATCACAACAACAGTAAGCCTTCATGAATATACAAAGAAAGGACAACAACAAATAATTAACTTATGTAATAATTATACTACTACTTATGCTACTTAATATTAGTTATAACAGTAGGGGAACAAAAGGGAAGAATGAATATCATAAATATATAACAGTTGAAAAATGGAAATGAACAGGGGCTTGTAATGTTGAGCAATGAGCTCCAAAAAGAAATGTTATTTTAAAATTATTTTTTTTATTTTCAACTATTATTATTTTTAAACCTAAAGTGTCCTAATGTATTCACATGCTGTCTTTTATCAGCTGCGTTTTTTTCTCATGTCAACCCAAGTCACAATATGTAGGATGGACCAGCTCCCAGTTAGTAGGCAGGAGACTCTCAGAATAATGAAACCAGAATATCTAAACCTGTCCCCTCTGACTGTCCTGAGTGGGAGGGGTTCTGGGAGTGTCAATAGTGAGGTTCTTGTGAACAAAGTGAGAGCAACGGGCTGGCCAGCACTCTCTATTTGCGGAGTAGGCCTATATCAGTTAGAGGATGTGATTTTATTGCTTACATTGAAACCACTATCGATCCGCATTGACCCTGCGTCATTCTAAGCCACCAGTTGGCAACACATTACCTTACAAGAAAATGATATCTTACTATCATTTATTATTAAAAAAATAAAAAATAAAGAAGCTGTTCTTCCACATTCAGCCATTCATTCCCAAAGGCCAGTGTTTAATGCAGGTTAAAAAGAAGAGTTCACTCACAAGCTCCCCCGGGCGTCCAGGCTGGCCTCGCTCACCTTTACCTCCCTGATGGGAACACAGAACAGTTACCAGGAAACAATCGCATATCGCACATTTTGTTTCATATTGTGACATAAGCTTTGGCTGCTCGCGGTCAGTTTGGCCGCCCCAGTTTTTTTTTAAAGCTTGCGCAGGCGAGGGAGCGCCTGCCAATTGCACTGTACTTTTCCAGACGTGAAATATAGCAGACTTCTTCGTGTTGTCCAAATCTATACCAGATCGTACGTTTGGGTTTCTTTTTTTCTCACCGGATGCAGAAAATATGAGTCTTCTGTGAAAACTCTCAGAAGGTAGAGAGTGTGTTTCTAGATCAATCTCTGTTCACTATTGGACCGGATGGTGAGCTGAGCTGCACGCAGTGGGGGGCTTTGGGAGCTGAACAGGCACCACAGAGTATTGTGTCAGAGGTGTAGCGGCGTGTGGGAGGGGTGGAGGGCCGTGTTTGTACATTACCTCTCCCCCTCTTTCTCCTGGGCTTCCTCTCTGGCCCTGACGAACGGGAAGAACAGACGTTTCATTTCGCCATTTTGTTTTTTGCCGTGTTTATGGAAGCAACAGAATGGATATTCAGATAATGATGAATGACCATGGCAAACATGTTGTTTTTTTTTTTTAATAATAATTTAAAACCGGATGGAAATCACAACCTACGTCTGCTATTAAAAGCCATTAAAGGCATATTGTTTGTTTGAACAGTTCGACCAGAATCGGCCAATGTCAAGCTACATGTTTGTAATGTCACATAGCCAAGTTGGGGTCATGTAAATATTTGGATTGTCAAAGGGCAGGCATGCTGCTCCTGCTATGAGTTTACATCTTACATCAAGTGCTTGAGTACTTAGCACACAGTATGGCGTACTTGTACTACAGTGCTGATACTACAGCGGGCACGACAGCCTGGAAGGATCTTAAGGCAGTCTTAGACTGAGACATTAGTAGACATTCATGGCTGAATCATGAGGTGTTATTATACACTGGCGAGACCACAGATGTCGGGACAACAGGTTCTATAAATACCTTCATGCCCATCGGGCCGGGCATGCCCGGGTGACCCGGCTCACCGGCTCGTCCTGGAGTCCCTGCCTTCCCCTACACGGTGTCATTTGGTTCAGAAAAAACATATGTTGAACATAGGAAGACGGCATGGATCCACACTATTGATGTGTAAGGTGTAGTGTAATCACATTGCTTTAAGTCGTTCATTCCCCCCCCCCCAATTTTACAGCTACAGCCATGGCGTTTTTTAGACACGCCAGCATTTCAGAAAATAACTATAACTTAGCTGCACAAGTTGAGACGTATGACGTTCCGAGGAAGGATTTAGGTAATGAAGCATGCTGGGTTTGGGCTTGGTGTAACTCCACTAGACTACAGAGTAAGGGTGTGTGTGTCAATGTGTGAACATACCTCTGGGCCTGGCTTCCCAAGGAGTCCTGGAGCCCCGCTTTCTCCCTTGCTCCCCTTCATTAGGAACCAATCAGGTGATTAGGTTAGGACCCGCCCATGTCTGAGTGGGCTACATCCTGTGCCAGGAGAACAATGAGCTACGCGTCCTACAGCTACGCTGCACTCTGTGTTGGAGCCACTCAGACATTTTGGCCGTTACTCCGATTATTATTGTGTGCCTTGATTGTTCTCAGCCTTGCTTATGCAAGCGGTTTTGGATAAAAGTGTCTTGCTAAAAGACTTAGGAGTAAATAATGTATGATTTAAGCTTGTCTATTTTCTCATGATGACAAGCAATGATCAAACCCATGGATCTTGTGTCCCCTGTGTGCCACATGTTTTATTTCATTAGCCTATGTCTCCAACTCTCTAATCTTAGCCATCTCGTTGGTAGTCACTCACATTTTCCTCAAAATGGAACAGATCCAAGACATTGAGGTTTATATACTTGTAAGAAATCCTGACATTGACCACATGTCTATTAACTCCCATTTTTGCTCCTGTGCCACGCAGCAAAGCACTCTAGCTCATTAACGGCCGAGAAACTAAGGAGATCTGATTGGCGGACGGGCATTCTAGACGAGACAAGCCCACACTACTGGAGTTTCCACAAGGTTTCCACTGACAAAATCAGTGGGTCTGGATCACCACTTCATTTAGCATCATTAGCATGGCAGCCATATTGCGACATGACGTCTCGTGTGTCCTTCATGTGTGTCCAGGTCAAACTCACGTCAGAAGGACCAGCAGAGCAGCGGGTGGTTGCTGTTACTCCAGTGTGCCAAACTTTTATGTCAGGAAAGCTGTACATTTTGTGTTTTTACGAACTCTAAGTCAAATAAATTCTACATTATTTATCATGCCGTACAGTGCTATGAGCTTGTCTGGTTCAGTGGTATCATAAACTAACTTAAGCTAACATCTTTGCTCATACAAGTCTACGTGTCTACATCAAGGCCAAATGGTGTGGTGTTACTTCAAACAATCTGTGTTAGTCATATAGCGCTGCACAGAACAACTACATGTGCATGAAGGAGAAAGTAATGACAGTGGCTCAGGGGGTAGACCAGGTTGTCAACCAGAAGGTTGTGGGTTCCATCAGCATGAAGCATGAAGTGCTGGTTGTTCCCTAGCATGGCTGACGCTGCTGCTGGTGTACGAATGGGTGAACGTGAGGCGCTAACTGTAAAGCCCTTAGAGTAGGCCACAGGGCTAGAATCACTCTACGTAACGACTGATTACCTTGATCCCAGGTGGTCCGCCTGACCCTCGTTCACCTGGTAAACCACTCTGACCCTACAGGGGCAGGAGACAAGCGTTGTGACTGCTGTCATCATTAGTATCCCCGCTATGCTCAGTAAATAAATCATTGAATCAAAGGACTCACAGGTGGTCCAGTTGATCCCATGAAGCCCCTAAGTCCAGGCGATCCAGCCTCTCCCTTGAGAAGCATTTGAAACACACATCACTTCCAGAGGAAATTAACATTGGTGTCTCATTGTGCAATCTACTGCTCTAGAATAACAGCAACATCAACTGACAAACATAGAAAGCGAGAGCTCACCTTTTGTCCATCTAGTCCTACATTTCCAGGCTGACCAGGCATTCCCTAGGAGCAAGAAGACATCTTTAAGATAGTAAAATGCTGAAGCTACAACTCAATGGTTTCCTTCATTGTATTCATTTGGTCTATTTTTCCAGCCATCTCAGCATCATTATATCTATATCTACTTTCATTGTAGCAGTCAATGGAGCAGAGAAGCCTTTGTACACAGACTGCACCCGAACTCAATCTGAACGATCAGAAAGCACTTCAAGACACACTTCATTAATCATTCAAAGAAAATAGAACTGTTTTCCGCACGATTCTGTCTCTTTATGGTGGAAAATGTTTTGATGCTGACAATGATGTTTCTCGAGAGCCACATCAATGTCAGTCATGCTACCACTAACGACTGAGATGTTCCGAAGATATGTGACTTTGTTCTACACATTTTATGATTGGGTTGTCCCAACTACAACATGACAAACGCCCAGGGCATCAACATAAAAATAAATAGTAGCTTGCGTGAGCTGCAAGCCAGAAATTTGAATAAAGTATCATATTTTTAGTTTGTTAATGGAATAATGTTACGCTCAACATGCAGGAAAGGGAAAGTTCAATTCATCAGTTCAGAACACTGATTGTTTATGAGGTTGATCAGATCCAAGGAAACCAACGTGGAAACCCTCAAGCCTCATGTTTCCACGTAAAACTCACAGATGTCTAGCGGTTGGATCAAAACTGTGAAAAGCACTGGCAGAAAAACAGACAGAAAGACAGACAGACTGACATAAATGCAGACAATGCAGATGGACAGATTGCAACGGCAAAGGATTATACATTCTGCTCTCCTCTCTTGAAAGAGTGCAGATAGCGCCTCCTTAAATCATCCGCATAATGTTTTGTTCTAGTGGAAATAACAGCTTTGTGGAGCGACTGACTCATCATTTGTAAATCACTGAACTGCTGGGGCGGCGCTCGCTGAAATGATCCGCTGGAAGACAGCGGATCATTTCAGCTTTTATTCCTAAAAACTGTTTCTCTGTCATCGGCAAACTGCAGCCGCCGTCCTTTGCTTTAAAACTGTGGCTGACCGTGGCCGAAATGGCCGGTTACATAACAGGGTTATCCTGGAATGAACCGGAGGGGGATCACCCATCATTTCCTGGCTGTGGAGGCATGCTAGTCATGACCTCATGGCTTCATTGTTTTACCACCGAGCGTACAGTACATTCAAATTAGTGTCAGTCTGGTTCTTGGTATTTGTCCGACAATACATGGCTCGCTTGCTTTGCTTTTGGCTAGTTTATGGCAGTACTTTGAGTATGAATAAATAAAATAAAATTGAATTTGAATAAGAGGCACTTGGCCTGTTAGATTTTTTTCCCCCATCACATTGTTTTTGAAAAACGTTTTTTTTTTACATAGGCCTACATAGCAAATATATTTAACAAAGACGGCGAAATCGTATAACACGATTTCCCATGAGGATAAATTTAGAACACATACAAGCATGTGTTTGGACTTCATGTCTGGCAGAAAGAGTGACTGAGCCAGTTGTAGAACTGGGACCCCAGCCACCGCACATTTCACCGTGGCACCGGGTCAAACCGCGCGGTGGACATCGACCACAACATGCGTTCTGAAAACAACGTCAAACACGAGGGGGCCGGCGCGGTCTCTCACAGGGTGTCCCTGTCGTCCGTCCAGCCCGGGGATGCCGTTGGCGCCGGCCTCTCCCTGCGGAACACACAGGTTGGTTAGGGAGCCGCTGATTCCGGTCGTTAAAGTGCACATTCGGCGCAGCAACGAGACGGCCGTAATGACCCGACTGCCACTGTTTGGGCCTCGCGTCTCGCTATTAATCCGTCAACTTGTTGACGTTGTTGAGAAGACCCGGCCAAGCAGACCTTCTGTCCAGCACTCCCCGGAGTTCCGTCGATTCCATTTCTTCCGTGCATACCCTTAAATAGAATGAAAGGAAGGGTGATTTGAATCCAGTGCAGGGTCTCAGTGACACAGTCACAGTGACAATGATGACATCTCTCCTCATATGTACCGGCCCTCCTGAATGTCCTGACGGCCCGATTGGTCCAGGGAGTCCCATAGCACCCTGGGAAGATAATGAGAGGAGTTGCACTTTATGCATTGTGACATAGCTTTTTATTCAGTCTCTATAACAATAATAAAAACAATAATAACTTTAATTTATATAGCGCCTTTCAAGGAAACCAAGGTTGCTGTACACAGTGAGGCAGATAAAACAGATGAGACAAAGAACAGGAGTTGAACATGGAACATGGAGGTGACTAGAGACCATAGGCCTTGGAGATCAGGTATGTTTTCAGGAGTTTTTTTTAATGTGTCCAGGGATGCAGCATTTCAGATCTGTGCCGGGAGAGAGTTCCAGAGGGTGGGGACTGCCACACTGAAGGCGCTGTCCCCCAAAGCCTGTAGTCTGCTAAGCTGATAGGATTGTTTCTCACCACTTTTCCATCTTGTCCTGGCAGCCCTGGTCTGCCCTGGAGTCCCATGGAGCCCTGAAGAAGAGGTTCAACCATTTAATGAAGACCCAACTCTCCCTCTTCACATCTGGGTTTGACCCTCCAAGCAGTGGTCCATAACATGTTTTACACCGTTTAATCAACTGTGATACTGCGGCAAACTGCTTCCTGTAACAGCACATTATGTCAGATCAAAGGACCAGCTAAGTGGCCATAGCTAATACTCAACCCGGCCATGTAGGGAGGGAGTTTGTAGTCTAAAGTATGCTGAACTGTAGGGAGAAGCCAGTAAATAAACACTCCTGACCCCTGGGGACGAGCTTGAATGTGGGATTGAGTCAATAGTGAACAACGTGTCACACCTTTTCCCCTGGTGGACCAAGCTGTCCAGGCATGCCTGGCTGACCTCTTTCCCCCTGAAAGAAACAAGGAAGACGTCACAGTGATGACAACAATTTACAAAGCCCCCGTGACCATTCAATGAATGGGTCATCTTGGTTCCATCGTTGTGCCAAACGCTAGCTGCGCTAGGGGAACTGCATGTGGACTTCCCCATTCAGCTCCCCTACCAAGATGGCCCATGGTGATAAAGGCCCATGGGGCCCAATAATTAACATCCCTACCATGGTACCAGTTGGCCCTTCCTCTCCCTTGAACCCGTCCGAACCCCGTGGGCCCTAAGGAGAATAAAACCCAGAGAACAACTTGTAGGAATGCACAGAAGAGGATAATTGATTGTTGGTAAAAGCATCATTGAAATACCTCTTTGCCCGCTGGACCTGGTAGACCAGGATTTCCTCTACTGCCTGGCAAGCCCTGGAAAAAGTGTTGTAGTGATTAACATTACACCATTGTTTAGTATTTCATTCACATTTAATGTAGAGGTAATAAACTGTGAATTTGAATACATATTGGTAATAGTCTTGCTTGCTTGAGTATTTTCAATGCAATTATGTGGACTGCACCATAAGAAACAGTTATGTGGATTGGTTAGCTGCTTGTATTGGTGGAAGTTATTTTGGTATATTGAACTGTTTAGTACTCACAGGCTTACCATCAGCACCAGCTGGTCCTGTTTTACCAAGCTCTCCAGCACCCCCTTGTTCTCCCTGAAGACAAAGCAGGAGATCGTTATTAATAAGTCAAACAATAGCGTTTGCTTTACATCCGGCAGACATAAAACATGTTGCATTTGAATGGGTGTACACTGTCAATGTGACGATTCAAGCCATGGGAAATTGGCATCAAGCTGTCCTTGAATGTGAGGGTTCAATTCATTGTCGGGCAGACGAAACATCTGCAACCCAGCGATGCTTCAAGCATTTTCAAGGTGACTGATTGCAGTAACCGCTCCGCTACTTATAGACACATACAGTACGTCCCTGCAACAAGCCAGGGCAAAAGCAACACCAATGGAATGGTTTTGCCGCCAAGATGAAGACTCTCAGAAGGGCTTCGTGTTGCACGTTAGCTTCTTTAATTGCGACTACGTTAACCGCTAAGGACGTGAAACATTGCGCTGCTTGTTAAGGAAATTTCCACCGAAGCAACGATTTATCTTAAGTGACAATCTGTTTTTGCTTTACGCAAACATTCAAGTATACAGAACAGAGGAGCCCTGACCTGGGTTTGCTCACAGTAGCGGCTCATCTGCCATGACATTACCAGTGCGTATTTAATTCATGCATCAGTATGATTCATTTAAGAGAACAAACCTTTCAGTGAAAATGTATTGCACCTATCAAAATGAGATTGGCCCTTTATTAAAATAGTGCTTTGGTAAAAACATTGGTTTGTTACATTGTGCATTATGTGTAGGCCTACCATACAATCATTTATAAGCACCCATAACTAATAACCTTTATGGCCAGATAAGAGTTCTCAAAGCCGCCCCACCCCCCTTGACTGATATCTGATCAACAACTATAAAGCAAGCGTCTGCATCTCTTAATTCAACACACCCAGGGGTCTACCCTGTTCCCTAACGTTCTGCTTCCCTCCCTGCAGCCTGTGGACCGTTGTGTGTTACAGGGGACAGATGCAGTTCAAACAGACCTTCATGCCAGGCACTCCAGGGGGTCCTGGTGGGCAGGCGCAGGGTTCTGGGGTGGGTTCAAAGTAATCAGGACTGTTGGAGCACTGCAGTGAAGCAAACGAAGCACTTTGGTAGATAGTCATCAGCGGCGGGGCTGGCGTGCACATGGTATGTAATGAGCCGTGTCACGCCAACAGGCCTGTATGAAACCGCCCACAACAACGGGCCTCCTGCGCTACATGCTAACGGGTGTAAATCACATCACGCGCGGCACTACGCTAAGTTGCTCCCAGGGAATTTCCGTAACTCTCAACCGACTGTCACACATAGCACAACAGATCCGGCGCCAACGCAGAAACATATGACGGGTCGATTTTCCCACGTGAAGCTGAAAAAGTTTAGGAACAACATCACAGGCCCTCTGATTTTCATTGGTTTGCAGAGACATAATTGGCCATATATTCTATTGTATTCCTAGACATCTCACATGATGATTGCTTAATATATCTGGTCGGTTTCCAGCTATAATGGTAGTAAGCCAAGTAGCTATCTTGGCAATTGTGAAATTTGTATTAAAAATGTAATAAAGTCAGGACAATATTTAACAAGGCTTATGGGGAACGGCATAAAAAGACAGTGGGGGTGTTTAACTACTTTTCTTTCTGGGTTTTTTAGCAGGCCTGTTTAAAGGGCTTCCAAAATGAGTCTGTATTTATATTCATCAAGCATGCGTTGTAAATGCTAATTTGGCACTGGATTTGTTGGCTGTGAAAACAGCCATGGCACCTCTGAACCACGGCCGTTATACTGTGTTCTGCAAACAAAGGGAACGCCAGATGTTAAAACAATACAGACCGTACCGGGTCTGAAACTAATTCCATATTTAAAAATAGCATGGCAAGCAAACCGAACAATCCAATGTCATTCAAGATATGAGTCTACTTACAATTCCAGGTATTTCACAAGCTGTTTCTCTGTTGTTCTGCTCGGGATCACAGTAGATGCGGAGTTTCTGAATCTCGAACTGACAAAAAAAAATCGAATAACATCATTCACCTTGACTGTCCACAAAATTTGTTAAAATGCTTAAAATGACGAGGGCATGGGGTGTGGTTAAAACAATTCAATCTGTACATCAAAATACAATGGCAGCACAGGCAAGGTCTCAAAACTTCAAACTAAAACTGTTGGGCAATTCTGGACTGTACGTAGTTTACTGTACGCGGACGTAGTTTGTATAAGAGTTTTGTTAATTACCGACACAAGCTCTTCTCATGATGTCAGAATAACACGGAAATGGCCTTTTGAATTCCTTGAGCGTGGTAAGAGTCTTGACTATGGAAAATAATTCTAATATTTTGCCTGGAAAGTGTTGACGAGTACCAGAGATGCGAGAATCAGGCACAGTGAAGAAGGACAGCTTGTGAGATCTGTAGCAGCATGCTCGGCTTAAACAAGTCCAGCTGCACATCCACTTCCAATAGCCACGGTAGTAAGAGCAAAGTTAAGAGCATCACTATGATCATGAATCAGGAGGCGCTCCAGGCATTAAACGGTGAAAAAAGACCTCATCTCCACACCTGATACCAAACACATTAGGACACTGGCATCAAGGCAGTGTGTCTGTGTGTGTTGAAGGTGTCTCCAAATTCCCCAGTTCAATAAAATCCCTTTTAATTGGTGTTGTTCATGAATAAAACATAACCATTTGTGAATATGCAGTCTTGCATCTGGCAATAGGCCTTTACTGAGCTTAGAATGTGCCAGTAAAGTCATGTAAGTACAATGATAAAAGGTTTAGTGTTGCAGATCTCTTGTAATTTGTGCTGTTGTTTTACCTGTTGTTTATCTTTAAATTTGCACTGGGCTGTGGGGGTTCAACACAGCTATAAAATCAGATCTACATAAAAAAACTGGGCCATTTGTTTCAAACGAAACATTTGAAGATATATATATATACATAATATACATTTATATCTTCACAACACAAAAGCAACAAAAAACTGTGTTGCCAACCTTTATGTAATATGCAGAAAATACAATTGTGGTGTCAAAATATTTACAGATTGCTAATTAAGTATTGCAAATGTCCCACATATCCTATCTTACCAAATCCCATTTTTAATGCTGGAAGTCTGCGTCTGCTACCATCACACGTACCGGAACTGCAGTTTCTTTGTTGACATACTTCCCCACTTGGGTTTTCCCATTGATGAAGATACCAACGGGAGGCTCCAGGGGCAGCGTCTCCACCTCCAGGTCGTCAACATACAGCGTGACGTCATCCTCGGTCACCAGTAGTCTCAGCTGGTGCCATTTCTCATCAAACAGGACCTTTTCACAGAGAGAGAACATGGTGGAAACAGCCCCTGGCCTTAAAGAGCTCCACGTGCTGAGGAGAAGAGACGGACGCTGGTGACTACAGATGAACACCTGGTGCCATGATGGTTGGGAACTTTGTCCCCAGCTTTGCTGGAATGTGTAACTATCTGCAATGGATAGTTGGTAACCCCCCAAGAACAGGGTAAATGATTGCATGTGTGGAAATAAATAAGTAAATAAGTAAATAGTAGGGACAAGTGACGCGTGTGTTGGCAAAAGTCAGGATTATGAGGTTACATTGGCCCCAAAAACTGCATTTATGGCCGAAGCAAACAATGAAATCCTGGGTGCCGCTGCGTTGATTTAAAACAGCATTGTCACCTTGGAACACATTGAAGACTCTCATTCCAAATCCTTAACCCTCCCACACAGAGGGCGAGCGGTGGATGAAGCACGCCAGTGCCTCCGTTCAGCCGATGGTTGCGTGTACAGTGTGTGGTTTGCATTTACCCTGGCGGTCTTTGGCGAGAAAGTCACAGTTTGGATCCCGCTGGGTGACTCGCTGGTTGTCGTGAAGGCCACCGTGTAGTCGGCGCCGTTCAGAGTCACGGCCATTTGGGGTTTCTCGTCGTGCGTCTGCACGCGCCACAGATCCCACTCCTCCGTGGTCACAGAGCCTTTATACTTCAGCGTGGCCACGAAGACGTAGGAGGGAGGCAGGCCGTCTGGGAACAGGGACCTGACGAAGACCACGGAAACAGAGGAGCAAGATCAGATGACCCCGGGGAGGACGATGGCTTGTTTTGAAGGGGCAATGAACGGAAGAGAGAACAAGCTAATGAGCGGATAAAAAACTGAAACATACACAAGCAAATGAGAACAAAAAAAACACATAGTACCTTGTTGAGTGACTCAGGTCAACGCGAGACGTTATTTCATAGGCTCTCGTCCCATAAAAGGACCCCTGCGTCTTCTTTGCCTTTTTGGCCAAATTCAGATGCAGCAGGATGTCGAAGCCTTTCTCCTCACGGGAATCAATCGAGATTCTGTTCGGACAAACAGTCTCTGAAATTGACCGGGGATAAAAGACCAAAGAAGTAAGAAAACGGTGGAAATTCATACAATAAAAGACAAAAAATCATACAACAAAAGACGATAATAGTGGTGAGCCTAGAGGCTCGACACTATTATGGTGTGTTGTGAGATTGTCCTCAGAGACCTACTCGTGTCACCTAGTTTCCTTTTACAACTGTTTTTAAGAGACAATTGACTGGAAACAATGTGTTTATGTTTAGTGAACAAGGTTAATACACATTATCCACATTTCTGTTGTGTAACCCCACTTAGCACCAAACATCAAGACTGTTTAAAATCCCACTGAACGCGCCAAATGTGGCTGCTGGCCCTGACGTGCCTCAGATTATGTGTTCATTACAGGATCACTGCAGGATTTTTCCACCTGGACCCTATTTTCCCATAATTTGGGGTCTGAGGTACCGAGTACGGTCAACAATCTTTGAATTAGTCCAGTATTCGGCGAGCGCGCCATCGCAGCAGTGAAATGGGCTGCAGTCAAACCCTGTGGGGCAGCAGGGCCCTGTTAGAGAACGCCCTTTAAAGGAGCTTGTTTTGTTATGTGTCTGACAACCTTATGGAAAGGATCCCTGTAGAGAAATAGAACGTGTTGCCCTTCACTTGATCAAGTCTTTTGTGTCTGACCAAGTATCATTCAAGGAGACGTCTCGCTCTTAAGTCTCGGGGGCAGATTGAGATGTTTTAGGAAGAGAATGGAGGAAAAGGGAGTGAGAGTTGGAGACAGGGGGGGAGTGAAGGAGGGGTGAGATTGTAATGACAATAAAGAAATGTCCAACAACAACTCATCTCTCACAAGACTTTTCCATTAGTGAGACTTGGTCAGACACAATAACAAACAGACCAGATCAAGCAAAAGGCAAAGAAACAAGATCTCATTCTCTGCAGACACTTCTAACAACAACCTGAACCTGTCATGGGCTTTTAGAGGACGTACATCGGAGCGCAATTTCCCCAAGGGGTTACATGGCGGCAAGTTTCGTGGCCCCAATTGCTGAAGCGTTCTCATTCAAAAGACAGCTGTCAATCAATCTCTTAAAGTCCAGGTGACGCCAAGTCCCGCCCCTGGCCTGCTTATGACTACGAGAACCACTTTGAAGGTCCCGGCCCACTTATGACCACCAGAGGCACTTGGAAGTTTCGTACCTTCACACAGCTTCTGCCGTATGACCTCCCGGATCTTGTCGATGGCCTTGTAGTCCACCACGGAGAACACGTAGGTGGACGAGGGCTTGTTGGCTATGTCCCGCAGCTCTGACACCTCCGTTGCGGACCCCACACCGATGGCGAAGAGGATTATTCCTTTCTTCCTGGCTGCCTCGGCCGCCTTCAGAACCGAGTCCTGGGACTTCCCGTCGGTCAGGACCACGGCGATCCTGGCGATGCCCCGGGGCCCGCGTTCCGACAGACCAAACAGTTTGTCGGAGGCAAACTGGATGGCGGTGCCCGTTCTGGTGTTGCCGCCCATGTACTCGATGGACTCCATGGCGGCGATGACGTCCTTGTTGGATAGATGCTTGCCCAGTGGGATCTGCAAGACGGGGTTGTCACTGTACTGGACCACCCCCACCTGCACAAACTTCTGTCCGATGTTGAAGCTGGTGGTTATGTTGACCAGCCATCGCTTGACTATGTCAAAATTCACGTCTTCCACACTCCATGAACCGTCTAGGATAAAGACCAGGTCACAAGGAGCCGTCCTACAACCTGAAGGGGACAGAGGGAGACATCACGCATTGGGTTACTGTAGGGTATTAAAATGTATACAACTTCAGTTCAGTTATTGTCTCAAACATGAATTTAAAATGAGTTTTGCTTGCTTATGTTATAGCAGGTTGAAAAAAAAAACGTGCATTTACATAGCAACAAGTGGTTTACTGTCCCCTACATGATTTAATTGTATGCTCTTGTTACGTCATGCATTACAAAATATCCAAATACATCAATGAAGACAGAAGCAAGCTTACTTCTTAAGTCTTCATCTTGTGCTGCGCTAAGCAAATGGAGGAGCATGAAGCACAGACATCGAAAGAGAGAATGCATGGATCTTGTTTTGTAACCCATAATGAAGCAGTACCAAGCTCCAAATGTGCACCTATAAGGGAATGGAGACACATGCATGTTTCTTTTGTTTTTTGGCTGTGATAACTTGATGGGACAACACACATTTGTGATGAGAGCCATGTCATGTTTGCCTTGACAGATGCTGGGAGGGGTCGCGTCGAGACCAGCAGAGCCCATTGATTAACAAAGGCGCCTCTATTCAGATTAAAAAGGGCTTTCGCGCTCCAGACACTGCGCAGAGATCAGCAATGCAGGGAGACAGAATTATTTACTCGCTCTGTAACAAAGATGGATGTGGAGATTTACAGCATAAATAAATAAATCCCACGTTTTGTTTTTTTTTTTTTACAAATGTGTTTCTTTTATTACCAAACAATATCGTCAATCATTTTGTTCCTCTACCTATCCTCCTCATGACTGTCGTATGTGTTTTGTGTACATTGAGCAGAGCAATAGTCAACTTACAGACACGTCAGCGCAATTAGTGTAAAACAGCAAGCAAAGAGAATGCCACAACTTGAGGAAATAAGCCTGACATCATGAACAGATACAAAAAGAGGAAACAACTCAAAATGATGCATGGCAACCTGAAGCACATCTTGGAACAAGACAGGCCTTAACAGCTGCTGTTGTGAGTGAGATATACATAGCAAAACAAGGAAAACACGAATTGTGCTGAAAAACAGATACAATTCTGCTGATTGATTATATCAGTACAGGCAATTGTTTCCCAATGAAACATCCCCATGTTTGGTCTCTGGTGTTGAGCGTAGAGCACTCATTGGCTGGAGACATGTGTTTTGTCCATCTGTACCATATGATCCTTGACATGTTGGATTCGAAATTTTGGTAGCTGGCCCGTGAAGGCGCCAAAAGTGAGTCTATCAAGGCAAAAATGACATTCAGAAATGCATGATTTGTCCTTCAAAAAACAGTCATGCATGCGGAATGAAGGGGAGAGTCATACCATAAGCTCCTGATGGTGCAACCTGCAGTGGAATGAAAGTTATGTTCATGCCAGTGAAGGGAGGGATGAGATGGAAGGCATGGCATCAATGAAATGAGTCTACCGCAGTCATATCTGAGGTCTAGAACCTGTACTTTAAAAGGGCAGAACCTGAGAGGCTCGGCAGCGAGAACAGGGTGCAGCTCTGGTCGCTCGGCGTTTTCTCAGTGACTGCTGAAAGAAACTGATCCTCACTGTAGTTGCCGACCAGCGGAAGAGAGAGAGAGAAAACCACTGACATTATAAAAGGGAAATGACTACAATGAGGACCAGACATGCTGCACAAAAAGAAACCCCCCCCCCCCCTCCCCCCCAAAAAAAGAGAGAGCGAAAGGCAGAAAAAGCATGGACTCTAATTGACAACGACGCTACACCTTAAAAACTGCATG
>JAOPUI010000038.1:1752268-1767039 GCA_027123135.1 Urophycis floridana
CCCCCCCCCCCCCCCCCCCCCCCCCCCCCCCCCCCCCCCCCCCCCCGAGACACACGCCGTGAGGGTGAGACACAATGCGAGGGGGAGACACGCCGCAAGGGTGAGACAGGCCGCGGGGGTGAGACACGACATGAGGGTGAGACACGCCGCGAGGGTGAGACACGCTGTGAGGGTGAGACAGGCCGCGGGGGTGAGACACGCTATGAGGGTGAGACACAATGCGAGGGGGAGACACGCCACGAGGGGGAGACACGTCGCGGGGTTGAGTCACGCCGCGAGGGGGAGAGACACGCCGCGAGGGTGAGACACGCCGTGAGGGGGTGAGACACGCTGCAAGGGTGAGACACGCTGTGAGGGTGAGACACGCCGCGAGGAGGAGACACGCCGCGAGGGGGAGAGACACACCATGAGGGTGAGACACGCTGTGAGGGTGAGACACGCCACAAGGGGGAGACACGCCGTGGGGGTGAGACATGCCACGAGGGTGAGACACGCCATGAGGATGAGACACGCCGCAAGGGTGAGAGAGGGGTCTAATAAGCCCCCTCCGATGTGATCATAAGGATCCAACACTAAAGTGAACACACATCCGGGTCACAAAGGTGACCCGGATGTGTCACCTCTAATGGTTTGAATTAAAACAGTAACACAGCATTAACCCATAAGAACCCAGACTTGGTTCTGCTTAAAGGGACATGATGGAGGATATCCCACAGACCAAGTGGAAAACAGAACACATTTGTGATTGTTTCTAAAATACTACCGCTTAATTTGTGATGTGACATATACATTAGATTGGGCGTTGGTGGTAAATGTATTCCTTATTTGAAAATGACTCAGCTTGACAGTTTTTTCTGCTTTTGCATTTCGGCAGTACATATCAAATGTGTGACTTTAGTAATGCCGTCTAATGCTGTTTTTTCAGATTTGCTTTACATTACAAAATATGCAAATCAAAAATAAGTAACACTGCCTATTTGGGGGAGTCATATCCTGGGAGTCACATGACTGTGACATCATAACCACACCAAAAATGTTTAGTATATGTCACTTAGGCACTTAAAGTCAAGTTAAAGTCAAGCACAAAGCTGTATAAGAAAGATTTTAGGACATTTAAAGTGTTTGTTTCACTCATGTCACCTTGGGTTCGTATGGGTTAATCACACATCCAAAAGACTCTTCAATAACATGGAGTCAATCACACATCCAAAAGACTCTTCAATAACATTGAGTCAATCACACATCCAAAAGACTCTTCAATAACATGGAGTCAATCCCACATCCAAAAGAGTCTTCAATAGCATGGAGTCAATCACACATC
Source organism: Urophycis floridana (assembly GCA_027123135.1). NCBI lineage: Eukaryota > Metazoa > Chordata > Actinopteri > Gadiformes > Phycidae > Urophycis > Urophycis floridana. The sequence continues at coordinate 1,753,590 of JAOPUI010000038.1, forward strand.
CAAAAGACTCTTCAATAACATGCAGTCGGTTCACGTACCCCCCATTGCTTGTGCGCGTGCTTTGAGCACGGCGGTGTTGATCAGGGTCCCCTCCTCAGCCGACTGGAAGCCCTTCCCAGACAGGTACCCTGGGAGCCGGAGCTTGCTGCCCTGCACCGGTGTACCCTGAAACCGACGCCGCAGATTCTCATGATCATCGTTCACCTTCACATGCCATGTGGACACAGGGGAGCCATGGCTGGGATCCTTACCGACACCAACCAAAACGTGTGTTTCACACAGAAATAAAAACACCGTGGTGATGGGCCATTAATATTAGTGCACAGGATTAGTAAACAAAGCATGCACACACACAGTGAAGAGAAAAACAGGGTTATCCCAGAAAGCAGCAGTTGTGGAATCCGTTCAAAATGTTAATTCAAAGGACAGGATCTGAAACGGGTTAATGTCTTCAAACAGTATAAAGCAGTGGTTCCCAAACTTTTTGTGCCCAAGGCACACCTAAGGACATGTAAAAATCTCAAGGCACCCCTATTGTGCAAAATAGCCTTTATAACATGTGTTATCACTCATATCATGTAAAATATATGTAAATGTGCATAATTATTTAATAATGCCAAATAGAATGTGACAAAGACTCAAATTACTCATGAAATACTTATTAACAAAATATTTCAAAAATTAATTTGAAAGTTTATCATATTAGGCTTCATCAAATCAGCAACATACCCATTTAAACCAGACAGGTCAAAAAATTAAAAATGGGGCAAGAATTAAAGAATTGTTTTTAGGTATAGTTTGCCTCTGTATTATTAAATGAGTGCATACAAAGTCCTGATACAGTAAATACAAAATATAATTTTTGTGAAGTTGTATATTGCAATAATAATGTACTGTATAATGTTTGTCACAAAATCCCACGGCACACCTGGACTTGCCTCACGGCACACCGTTTGGGAACCAATGGTATAAAGAGTATTTGAGTCGGTTTTTTTTTCGGGCTGGAGAACTGAAATCGCGTGTGGGTTGCAGAAGGTGTCACTCGGGCAACAGACACTAACTACGCAGCACGCGGTGAAGGGAGACGCGGCCCTCTGCTGTCACAGAGCTACAGAGGTCAGGAGGTCAGGAGGCGGTGAGGTGAGGACAGAGAGGCAGACAGTTCCCCCGGTGGGTTGACGGTACCTCTGAGGACGAGCCCGGGCTACCACAGCCGTCTGATGACTTAAGAGGGGTGGAGGGCTTGCTGTTGGCAAGCCAGGGCTTATCATAATTGCGGGCAATGTGTTGGGAGGTCTGGGGAGCAATGGTGAAAAATATACACAAACATGGACAATGGTTGACGATGGACGAATGGAGCCATAGATCACAATACAAATAAATAAAACATCATGGAGAAGAAGGGGGCCCTGAAATAAATAGGAAACACTATGGACAAAGTATAAGAAGGAAGTCCAAAAAAAATGAACTGACAGACAAACTTGACTCGTCACAATATGAAAAAAAACCAAAAACAATTGAACTAAAACTAAACAAAAAGAAGCAGATATCTGAGGGACACACTTATATATAAAACACACACACTGATCGAAGGAAGGAGGTGTGTAGTTTACACAGACATGTTGGATAGTCCCATCCCCTCCACCCCCCTCCCCATCACATACACCACCTTTAAAACAAGATGGCCGCCCCCCGTGCTGCCGGCGGGGGGGGGGCCCTGCCCTCACCTTGGGCGTCCCGCTGGTGGCGGTGGTGGCGGTGGTGGCGTTGGCGGCGGGGGCGGGGCAGCTGTGGCTGGAGGTGGAGCGGTTGGGGGAGGCGGCCCGGGAGGAGGGCCGGGACCGCCGGCCGCGGTAGCGGAAGCTGGCCATGATCTGGGTGGTGCCCTCGGGCAGGATGAACTTCTCCCGCAGCTCCATGTTGGTCCTCCCTTTAGCTGTGGGGAAACGACAGCAGAGTGAGGAGGCGGGGCTCGGTTTCAGGCTCGCTTTGAATGACGGCTTGAATGGACTCCAGCCAAGGATATGAGGAGGAGATGGTGGCGGTTTCATGCCACACTTAAACATGAAAATACAGGATGAATAATGCAAAACGTGCAGGTTTGCATTGGTGGGACATCATATCCAATGAATATCATGTTCACGAGGAAGACAGACCTTATGCCAGCCCATACTGCTCTATTAGGTGGAATCATAATAAATATGAAATAAACCTGCACCCCAACCCCCTTACCCTTTACACTGTCACCATATTATTATTACAGATTTTGAACAATTACAACGTTCTCAATAAACTGTTTGATATGCATTTAGGTCCAAAAATATCTTCTATCTTCTACATTTCTACATTTTCCATCGCAGCCAGCTTCCACACACCATGGGCAAACAATGTTACTATGAAGCACAGCTTGAGCACAAACTTCAAACAAAAAACAACATGGTCACATAATACTTCTTTTCTCTCTCTCACGCACGCACACACACACACACACACACACACACACACGCACGCACGCACGCATGCACGCACGCACACACACACACACACACGCACACCCACACACACACACACACACACACACACACAGACGCTGCCGTCTGTATTTTTAGGGAGTTATTTCCAGCCGCACCTGAGAGCAGCATGCCACACCAAACCACCACCAGGTGCTCACAGCTCCAGGGCCACATGCTGTGGGTGTGGAGCCAAAAGGAAATGACATCCCCACCCAAAAATACCCCCCCCACACACCCCCACACACACACACACAGCAGGTGCTGTTTGAAGGTGAGAGCACGACACAAATGAACGACATGCAGGGGGAGAAACCAGCAGCCACGGTGAGTGGAGGTGAGGTCCAGACGCCACGCGGATGGTCATGACGCCGACGGCACCCGTCAGTACTTACACACCCTACGCAAAGAGGCACACCCCGGCACACACACGCGGAGCAGGCACGGTGGAGGCACGCACACACATACCGCTAGAGGGATCATGGAGCACGGTGAGTAAGTTTGAGATTTGCCAACCTAAAGGAGACTGAGTAATGGAGGAGTTTGATTCCGAGCGCAGCATTTTGCTGCCGTGGTGATGCACTAGAGAAGGGGGGGAGGGGGAGGGGAAACGGACACAGTGTGCCGGTCAACCAACAGGAAGGAGAACATGTTGCATTCCATCTCATAGTACTGAACACATTTCATGGTGGCGCTGATTACTGGAGCTAGGACAGGAAGTAGGCAGGGCTTGAGCTATATTGCTACATGTGCATATTCATGTAGTCCACATTTTACAGCACCCCAAGAGAATGCACGTTCTACCCATTAACTGTGCACAGAAATATGTACAATAACAATATAGCTAGTGGGTAGTGATAATCAATGTATCCAAGACCTAAATGATATTTTTCAGAGCCTCTTCCTTCCCTCTCCAAATGACCGGCTGACCACTGACCAGTATTACAAACATAACACGTTTGTGTGAGCTGTTTCCCTGAACAGCCTTCCAGCTGTTTCTTGAGGTCAGGCAAGAAAATGAAACCATGAACAGTTACAACAGTTAAAGTTACAACCAATTACAAGCACAAAGAGAGACATTAGCTGTAAAAAAAGTTTCTTCCTTGGACATGTCACATGAACGTCATAAATAGTCTAAAACATTTGTAGTCTAGAAATGTCTCTTGAAACACTGAAACATGAAATACCTCTCAAATACATGTACATGCAGGTATAATAAAAAAGTCACACATACTTATATACTTTGTCACAATTATCTAGTTAAAAAAGATAATGATTTTTTTAAGGACAGGATCATTTAAGGACATTTTGTGTATATTATGTATTCTGCATCTGCTTATAATTTGTGCAGGCCTTTCAGGGTCTGACTTGACAGTCCTGAGCCATGGTACACATACTGACGGATCCTGCTCAATGAGCAATTCATACATCCTGTATGTTATGCCAATAGTTGACAACTCATTGCGTTCCCCAGAGTCTGTGTGAAGGCCTGTAATGAAACGTGTCCTTTCAGAAGGTTTTCCTCATGGTGGAGTTGTTTCCTGTGATACCTTGTGCCAAGTCATTGGCCATTTCCCAATTAGCTCAATTTGCTGTGACTCAGCAGTCATGGAAAATCTATCTTAGTGCCACCATCAGATTGATGTCATCCATATGCTGACTGTAAAGAGTCTCTCTCTCTCTCTCTCTCTCTCTCTGTATATATATACATACATACATACAGATATATATACTAATGACTGAGAATCATCTTAGTATCTATCTGTGGATCTAACTCTTCTTCCTCTGTTGCCATGAGAACACGCCACCAAACCCCGGCGTGGTGAGGTCGTGTGTGAGGGGTCACGGGAGGTCAACGTACCACGGCAGGGGTCGTTCTTCACCAGGAACTCGTCCAGCGCCATCCAGCCGCCGCCCACCCGCACCATCACGGTGCTGCGCAGGATCCTCACCAGACGGAGCTGCTGGGAGTCTCCAAACTAGGGGGTGCGGGGGGCGGGCGGGAGGGAGGGAGGGGAGAAGTGAAGTGGGGGAGGGAGGGAGAGGGGGAAGCACAGAGGGACGTGTGAAATAAGTCAAGCCATGGGAGAGACGAGGCGCCGGAGGCAGAATCACATCACGGCGAAGCAGCTTGGTTTTCCCAGCATGCACTGCGGCGCTGAGGTGGTGGTGGTGGTGGTGACATCCACATGCAGAAACACCTTCACAGGCAGCCAGCACAGGTGACACGGGTCGCCTTCGCGGTGGTATGGGTGGGTTTTGCTTTTCCATGCCACACCAGAACAGACACGACAAACACGAGTTATTGTTGAAGACCCAGGGCTACGCAAGGTCTATCCAACTCAAGGTCTGTCCACAGCAGTTGTGGAAAATGTCTCATTTCAGATATTAGTAATATGTATTATGTATTTTCTCAGCATCATATCAACATCCTCTTTCATAGGTTTACTTTTTCCTCTTTCATAAATATATGACCAAATAAAAGGTTAATTCACTCTCCCTCTCGTCATTCCATCACCACCTCATCTTGCTACCTACTGGTTCTGGAGGAACAGGTTGCAATAATGTAGAACACCAGATGGGGGCACTACTGCGCAATTAATGACCGCCACCGAAATAGACCCGTTTTTGTTTTGTTTTGCTGTGTCTGAACTGGAGATAGCAGGCAGGAAGTCATGAGACGGTAAGTAAGCAAAGCAGCCAGTGGAATATGACCTTGGGCCTGTGATTATTTGAAGTGCACTCAATAATCACAGCGGCATGCACTCTGTATAAAAAAAACATCAACAAAAAAACACAAAAGTCATGTTGTGATACAGCCGGCCAGATTTAAGACACACGGTGCACACACACAATCTGCAGCGAGGCCGGATCCTCGTCATTCAACCATCACACGACCAGCCACTGACTCCGAGGATGCACTGGACCAATGAGGCTGCCTCGGACAGCATGAGACACTGAGAACCACGATGGGCGAATGGAAGTCTTGACAGCTCTCGTCTTATCCACCACAGCGCCAACAGCAAGACATGACCACACACTGATGAACTCCCGAGTCGATGTCTATAACAGTCCTTATTGAACCGATCCCATGTATAAACCTATATGATTGTTTCTTAATAAATGATTGTAATGCCACTGGTGATTTTGTTTGTGATCGGGGGGGGAGGGGGGACACACACTTAAAAGTGACGACGCTTAAATCAATGATCCGGAGGTAAATATAATGAGGAAAAAAAGGCACAAGAAATATCTTTAAGGACAGCCATTTACCAGGATACAGCTTTCCAAAACTGCAACGTGAAGGTGTGGGGACAGATTTGGACTTTCCCTGTTTGCTACGGCCTCATCGCCGATTACAGAGTCATGTAAGCAGTGAACCAGACCCAACTGTTAAAAGAATGACGTCATTGAGGTGTGAATACAAATACACGGCATAGATGTAGATATCAAACAGAAACTGTGTGACACACGCACACACACACACACACACACAGACACCAGAGTCCTACCGCTGGCTAAGCATCAGGCCTTCAGGCCCCACAGACCTCAGACTAAGCAGTAGGCCTTCAGCCCGACAGGCCTTAGACTCAGTGGCAGAGGGCCACCAGCAGATTCCTACCGCCGCGACAGGCCTCAGACTAAGTGGCAGAGGGCTGCCACGAGAATACTACCGCTGGCTAAGCAGTAGGCCTTAAGACCCGACAGGCCTCAGACTAAGTGGCAGAGGGCTGCCACGAGAGTCCTACCGCTGGCTAAGCAGTAGGCCTCAGACTGGTAGTAGTGGGAGAGGGCCGCCTGCATCAAAGAGTCTCATGTCGCAACATGCACAGCTGCTCCCTGCTCCCCCAAACTCAATACAAACTCACTCGAAAAGCAAGAAACAGAAGAAGCAAAAAAAAAAAAATTAAAGAAAATAAATAGGAAAATATAGAAACAGAAGGTGTCAGTTGCAAAGGAAATGAATAAATACGGCAGCCATCAGTGAGGTCAGCCATCACCGTGAAGCGTAAAAAGCCAAGCACACAGAAAGCGCCACACTCCAAACTGCCCACAGTTAGCATGTTCTGGAATGGCGCTGGCGTCGTAGCGTTAGCATTTTTTTCTGAAACTCAAAAGCAGGTCTGTGTATAAACGTAACATTATTATTCTACCTTAAAGCTGGAAAGTGATTCGACTTTATTCAACTTTAAGTATTTCTGAAGTATGTTTTTTTTTCTTATCGATATATACTGTATCCTCATTTAAAATCCATTCAGGATTGCAGTTCAGCTTTCAGACGTTCATCTGTCCAGCGAGTTTATCTACCTCTGAGTTTCAAAACATCACAAAGTCTTGACATATAAAATGTTAACAGAAAAACAAACGGTAGCGGGAATTAAATAAGAACATAAAGCTCAGTAAGGCACAGAGAAAAGAAAACGAGATGGTTCATAAGTACCTGGTTTCCAAGGTAGAACTGGTAAGGACAATAGAAAATATAAATTAGCATCAGAGACACAGAATCTTCCGGAGGGTTTTTTTTTCTACATTTGACAGACAGGACTGGACCGGCGCCACATGTTCTCACCCGATATTTATTGGCTCCGATCTGCTCCACCTGGAACCTCTTGGGACATTTGCACTTGGCCACCTGGCGTGTCACCTGCAGAACGAGAGCTCCCGGTTAGAACTGCGAGAACCACAGCCCAGCTAGCTGGAGAGTTAGCTGGAGAGTTAGCTGGAGAGTTAGCTGGAGAGCTAACGCGCGCCCCCCCCCCAACCCCCCCGTCTCGCCCCCGGTCACCTCGTCCTCGATCTTGTCGGCGTCCGTCAGCGGCTTGTAGGCGTCCTTGTTGGGGTGCAGCGCCGCCACAAACTCGTAGTAGTCGATGAAGCCGTCGCCGTCACGGTCAAAGATGTCCGCCACCGCGCTCATCTCCAGGCGGCTGGTGGGGAACCCTGAGGGAGAGACACGCAGTCAGACGACCACCACGTCGTGAGAGGGTGGTCCCCTGCCCTGTGTGTGTGTGTGTGTGCGTGTGTGTGTGCGTGTGTGTGTGTGAGTGCGCGTGTGTGTGCGTGAGAGAGAGAGAGAGAGAGTGAGAGAGAGAGAGAGAGAGAGAGAGAGAGAGAGAGAGAGAGAGTGTGTACGTGAGAGTGTGTGAGTGAGTGCGTGAGAGAGTGTGTGTGTGTGAGAGTGTGAGAGTGTCTGTGAGTGTGTGTTTGTGTGTGTGTGTGTGTGTGTGTGTGTGTGTGTGTGTGTGTGTGTGTGTGCGTGTCTGTGCGTGTGTGAGAGAGAGTGTGTGTGAGAGCGTGAGAGAGTGTGTGTGTGGTGTGTGTGTGTGGGTGTGCGTGTATGTGTGTGTGAGTGAGTGAGTGAGTGTGCATGTGTGTGCATGTGCGTGTGCGTGTGCGTGTGCATGTGTTTGTGTGTGTGTGTGTGTGTGTGTGTGTGTGTGTGTGTGTGTGTGGTCTTGGACCTACTGGAGGAGAGGATTCCCTCGATGAACTCCTGCCGGGTCACCTTCCCGTCCTGGTCCTTGTCGATGCGTCTGAAGAAGTCCATGACACGGGACTTCTTGTGGTTCATCCAGCGCATGTAACGCTTCCGCCACACGTCAAAGTCAAAGTTGTCGAACTCCTTCAGCTGTGAGGCGCGGGAGACAGAGGGCTGGTGGTAAGAACGTGGGGGCGGGACGCTGTGGCGGCTAAGGGGGGCGTTGGGGAGTTCACCAAAAAGTACTGTGGTAGACCCCCCACTGTTCCCTAGGACCCTCCCAGAAGGTGACACCTAACCCATACCTGCTCCTGAATGTCCCTGAAGACACACATTTAGATCTGGATGAAAGCTTAACAACCAACTCACAAAGGGCAGGGTTTAATAAACAAGCAAATACAAAGGAAAAAAATGCTGGGTTGTCATTCCAGACAAGGATAAGGATAAGGCATATCTAGCGTCACTTCTCTCCCCCAGTACCTCCTCCAGACGGTCCAGGGCGTCGTTGAGCTTCCTCCTGCGGTCCAGCGCCAGCAGCCACACCTGCTGCCACTTGCTGACCAGCAGGTTGACCTGCGGGTTCTTTGTCTCGATGGGGGCCTGGGCGGCCGACTGGTACAGGGCCTGGCTGGGAGAGCGCTTCCCTGCAACCCAAAGACCCGGAAGGCATCGCATGAGTGCGCTCAATGGAGGTACGGAGAGCGCGGGCCAAGCCCCTGAGCTCACTGGGTGCAGCGCACACCACTGAGGCTCCATCCCCCTGTGAGAGGGGCGACCCGGGTTCCATTCCAGCCCGTGGTCATTCGCTGCACGTCTTCCCCTTTCTCCCTCTACCATACTTTCTAATCTCTACTGTGTCTTATCAAATAAAAAGTAAAAAGTAAAGCATGGGTCCTAATGAGACAACCGCAGTGGGTTGTAGGTTCTCTAAACATTCACGGAGTTCTGCGCTGGGGATCGCCGACGCAAACGTGGCCGGAAGTCAACAACTGATTAGTGTCATCCAGTGGGACTTTAAAACGGGATGAGGTGTCACACAGACAAAGCCCCTCATCCAGCAGGAACGGAAGCCTTCAGAGATGTGCACGTGGCAGCCACCCTACGTCACCAGCCGGTGACGTAGGGGTCGTGACCCTTTCTCTGGCAGAGCCCACCGTCTCTCTCCATCCCTGACTGCTCTGGAGGACATCGCGCGGCGGGGGGGGGGGGGACGGGGAACAGACCCAAGACACGCGTGTCGGGGATGACATCAGCGCAGGAGTGAGGGACGAGGGGGCGGGATGGAATAATGCAGACAAAACGAGGATGTTGTGTCATCCCAAGAGGTCCACACAACACCAGATGTCCCGGGTCAGGGCCGTCCACGGGAGGTGGTGTGTGTGTGTGTGTGTGTGTGTGTGTGTGTGTGCGTTGACTCACGTCCTGGTCTCCCCTTTTCCAGCACAGGGATGTGGGACTGGACTGCGGGCTCCACTGCGTTCTTGCGTTTGTGTGTCTTGGTGATTTTGTCAACATCTGGTTGCTTCCTGGTCATTTCCTCCATGAAGTTCTGTTGGGGGGGTAAAACAACATGTTTGTTCCAACAGAAGTCAAGCTCGTACTATAAAACAGCCTGTTAAACTATAAACTGGTGTGACTGAACAGAATGACTGAAAACTGCATCGGCACAATAATGCAGTCCAGTATACGAGTGTATAAAATGCATGCTTGACATCAACATGGGGAAGCAGCAGAGAATATGTTGCAACTATAGCAACAATACAGCACCTGGTGTTTCCCGTAGCAACCAACAGTGGTGAATCCAAAACTTTACATGTAAAACACTAACCTACTATCCACTATCAGGCACATGAAAAAGCACAGAATTGAAAAAAGCATGGGGGGACAAAAGGGAGTATAAATATAAGCACACATCTAAAACGACACAGAAGAAGGGTTCTCTTGCATGCATCCCATTCAACTCATCACTGAGCGTCTCAGCGGGCGACCCCAGACCCCTGACCCCTGACCCCTGACCCCGTTACCTGGTGCTCGGAGATGAGGCCCTTCACCTCCTCCAGCTCCTGGGGCAGCGGCTCCCGGTCCTTGTCGTCCAGGCTGCTCTCCGCCCACTGCAGCCAGCCCAGCAGCCCCTTCAGCAGCTCCTGGGTGGCCAGCTGCTCCTCCAGGGCCGTGGCCAGGCGCTGCTGGTGCTGCCGGGCCCACGCCTGGACCTGGGCACAGCAGAGACAGGAGGGTGAGAGCTCTGAGCGGTCCGGTGCATGAGGCAGTGGAAGGACCGGGCTGAGTCCAAGTCAAACCTGGTGTCCATTGAACACTAGGCTCCATTTTATGGTGGTAGGTATGGTGGTAGCTCATGTGTTTTGAGCAATGGACATCATTTACTTTAAATGTGCAAAAAACAGAATTATCAGAACTGATTGCAGAATTCAGCATTCAGTTCCCCCCACCCATCTGGCCTTTAGGACAAAGGTGGACCCAAGATGGCTGCCAGGTGAATAAGGCCAGTGGGTTCCCCCCGAGAGGTCATTGTGTGAGCTGACCTCCTCGAAGCGGGCCTTGATGATGGTGTTCCAGTGTTTGATGGTGGTGATGGAGTCCGGGTGGCAGATGCCAAGGATGGCCTCCCCCAGGCTGGTGGCCTTGTTCAGGGCCTCTCTCTTCTCCTCCAGCTTCTTCATGAAGTCCTGCACCCAACACCGTAACATTACAGCAGAGATCAGACGGCATTTCAGACACGTTTATATGCTGGCAACGCATTCTTGTCGCTGATGGGAGAAAAAAAAAAAACCCTAACTAAGCCAAGATCGGTCGTTTAGCTTCTCACGGCAGGAGCTCCTGGAGCAGAGAGCTCTGCTCTCGGTTTGATGAGATCACGGTCGAAAATAAAACCACAGCCAAAGTTTGGCATTGAGGGAGGCGTGTGAAACGAGTACACTGATACAAACGGACGTATCAGCTCCATCAGTCAGGATACGTTTGAACACGCAGGCTTACTTCACGGGGAAGGAATGGTGCGTTTCCCCACACATGACACAGTGGGGGGGTTTATCTAATTGAATGAACCTCATCAAAGCCGTGTTTATGCTAGGAACTAGCTGTTACATGACATGACATAACCACTACATGATAGGAACCAGCAGCTTCATGACATGATATAACCTCTTCATGATACATGATATAGCCAATTCATTCTATGAACTGCTTCGTAACACAAACTAGCTGCTTCTTTATAACTAGCTGCTTCTTTGTGATAACTAGCTGCTTCATGACACAAACTAGCTGTTTCTTTATATTAACTAGCTGTTTCTTGATGATAACTAGCTGCTTCATGACACAAACTAGCTGTTTCTTAATATTAACTCGCAGCTTCATGATATTAACTAGCCACTCCATGGTCACCTTGTGTTGCTCCATCAGCGAGCAGAGGGCATCCTCATCATCAGGCAGGCTGCCGTGGAAACGCAAGCTCTGCTCCGCCTCAGCCAGCCACTCCAGCAGAACGTGAACCGTGGAGTGGAACTCCTCAGCCTGGAACCAGAGCAGAGGTCATAGGTCGTGGTGAGTCAAGATTGTAAACTGACAAGATGGAGGTTTGGATTGTATCACTACCAGTCACGACTGCCTCACTGTTTATGTGTGTGTGTCTGCACAGATAGTGTGTGTGTGTGTGTGTGTGTGTGTGTGTCTGTCTGTGTATGTATGTATGAACAATGTGTGTGTATGTATATATGAACAACATGGGTGTTGGTACGTGTGTGTGTGTGTGTGTGTGTGTGTGTGTGTGTGTGTGTGTACAGATGTATGGTTGAATAAAGTGTATGTGGTTGTGCGTGTGTGTCTGTATATATGAACAACATGGGTGTTGGTACGTGTGTGTGTGTGTGTGTGTGCGTGTGCGTGTGCATTTGCGTGTGCGTGTGCGTGTGTGCGTGTGCATGTGTGCGTGTGTGCGTGTGTGCGTGTGTGTGTGTGTGTGTGTGTGCTTGTGTGTGTGTGTGCGTGTGTGCATGTGTGTGTACCTGGCCGAGCGCCTGCTCTAGGCGGGTCTGTTTGGACACTGACAGGGTGCAGACCGTGTCCCAGCGGCTGCCCAGCTCCTGCATCTGAACCCGCACCCAGGAGGAGTCATCGTGGCTGCTGTCCACCAGCTCCCGGGCCGAGCGCTTCAGGGCCTGCACACTCACTGTCCGCTTCCCCAGCTCCTTCTGGAACACCTGCGGAGACAGAGACCATCACACACTGCCACGTTATAACACACAGGTTAAACACTCGGGAGAACCAGGTAAAACACACAGGATGACCAGGTAAAAGTCACAGGATGACCAAGTTAAACACACATGATGACCAGGTAAAACACACAGGATGACCAGGTAAAACACACACAGGATAACCAGGTAAAACACACAGGACAACCAGGTAAAACACACAGGACAACCAGGTAAAACACACACAAAGCACTAGGAGATGTGACGCAGCATCTTCTGTAACTTAACGACCACTCGTTAAAACGAAAGCAGAAAAATAACCACAACTGAACTGCTGACTAACTTGCTCTCCCATTCTTACGACTGCGGCTTCCTGCAAATCGCCCAGAACGTTCGTTGTAGTGTCTCTAATGTGACTCTGTGCTGACTGTTCTCGTTGGATGAATGTGCTATTGAGTCAACATAAATGGCCCTTTAGTCTTCCTTGTAAGATTTAGACTTTTCTCATATTGTTCGTTAGTCCTCAAGTGTTCCATTTAAGAATTTGACATCTCTCAAATTGTTCTTCATCGTGAGGTAATAGAATTGGCTAACCAGGGGCATTCTTTGTACATTCAACAATTGCAATAACAAAAATCGATGAATCTAATAATGATTCATCTTTGTGTTTGAAAGCCAAGTTGTGTATTATGGACCTGGAATAAACATTGCTCTCAACAGGAACATCCTGCATGATCAGCCACAGTGGGAATGTGTGTGTGTGTGTGTGTGTGCGTGCATGCGTGCGTGTGTGGCTGGTCTCTATGTCTACATGAATAACATGGTGTGTGTGTGTGTCTGAATGGATAGCATGTGTGTCTGCATGTCTATGTGTGTGTGTGTGTGTGTGTGTGCGTGTGTGTGTGTGTGGCTGGTCTGTATGTCTACATGAATAGCACGGTGTGTGTGTGTGTGTGTGTGTGTGTGTGTGTGTGTGTGTGCGTGTGAGTGTGGTCTGAAAACATTGTCGCATGTTCTTGCAGTTTATTCTTGGGCGCTCAAACTGTGGCGTTGCTTACATCCAGCAAAAATTGGATCTGCGATCAAATTTGACCCAGTACTGTCGCAGCAATATTTGACTAATCTAAACTTTGCACACGTTGTCACACGAGTTCAAACAGCATTACAGCGTGGGAAGTCACACTGTTAATGTTTTCACAGAAAGCCTTCAGATGAACTCACCCAGCTTAGAAAAAAAAAAAAAAGTACAGATT
>JAOPUI010000038.1:1793682-1805616 GCA_027123135.1 Urophycis floridana
AGAGAGAGAGAGAGAGAGAGAGAGAGAGAGAGAGAGAGAGAGAGAGAGAGAGAGAGAGGGAGAGAGAGAGAGAGGGGAAATAAGTTAGATTTACAGCACTTAGATCGTGATCCACAGAAAAAAACGCACTACACGAACAAACGTAAGACAAGCTATCCTGGGCCTTTTGGCCATGGAAACAGAGTGACCTAATATAGGAATAAGGTGAGCTGGGGGCGCTGTTCTGACTGTCTTTCTGGCAGCCCTCCCCGGGATGCTGAGCCTAGGGAAGCGCTGAGCGTGGAATTAACACAATGGGGATTTTCTGCCGGCAGCTGAGGCTGTTGTTAGCGCTGGCAGCTGATCGGGTCAGAGCGGTGAGACGAACACACCATGTCGAAGACAGGAACGCGTTGCTCAGCAACGGTTTCCATCAATCAGCTGTCTGACAACCAGGATGTTTTGTTGTTGTTGTGGTTGGGGCTTTGTGTTGTTGTATTGGAGCGTCTCAGCAGAGAAGACCACTCAGATGTTTAAGAGGCCCCACTGACCAAAAAACGAATGAGAAAATACATCCAACGCAGTTTTGACTTTACTCTCGTCCATAGGCTTGGTGGGAGCACATCCTTCAACTAACTAAAAGATATTTCTTCATTCCAATAGATGCTCTGGGCGGCTTTCTCTGCGTTCCTTCTGCGCCGAGACATCGAGACTTTGACTAAAAATGGGACTTTGATTAAGGTGAAGCCCACACAAATTCAACAGCATGTTAGGTTGCTAGGCAGCCTTTTCAAGCAATCAGCTGTTGGACGACAACAGCCTCAGAGCTATTGTTTGTATACAAGCACACACACACACACACGCACGCACGCACGCACGCACACACACACACACAATGCCAGTATAATCCATTAAGCCCAAAAGGATACCGGGCCACACCCCACTACTATAAAAGACACCCCATTCAGCATGACTACATGTGACCTACATTTGTCCACTGTCGCAATGCAAGTTCACAATTTGCATTCTAATGCAGTTCACGTAACAAATAGACATTTTAGTCATTTCGATTGAAAATATAGGTTAATCCTCTTTAATATACTCTAAGGGAATTTAAAGGCTTTTAAGCATTTTGCAGATACTCAACATTCGACACTTTACATCCGTCTGTCTTACTAATGGTCTTCTCTGTTCACCACCCCCACCGCACCCCTACCCCCCCACCACCACCACCACCACCAACACTGTCCAGCCTCTCTGACGGATACTTCTGGAACAACCGTCATGTAGAACAGCAGGTGCCAATGGAATGAAATCCAAATGAACCATCTCCTCTAAAAAAAAAAAAAAAAAGTGTAGCGAATGGTTGGGTTAGGATTATTTCTGTTGATATGGCTGTCATAACAACAAGGATGACCTCATCTTTGTGAGGGACTCATACTCGTGAATCATCATGATTAACAACACCACGCATATGTATCTGGCCTGAGGCGCAAACGCCTCACACTTGTCATTTCAATGCAGCTCTTATCATCCGACGGCAGCGCCTTAACCCCCTCCGCTCTGGGCCGTCCCAGACCGGGTCCTGCTCGCCCTGCGATCCGACGGGCCGGACCGCGTCCCGAGGCCCGCATTCTGATCGGATTACATAGGTGTGAGGACGACGGCGATCTGGACACGCAATGTGGGACCGACCGCTGGTGACGACGCCGCTAGAACCACGCCCTGTGTCTACCCAGAGCCCCGCAGGCATTCTCCTGGGTCTGCTGGGGCAGGTCCACACCGCTAACTTAACCCACAGCCATTTCAGAGGAGTCATGTCTCACGTGGAAGTGTTTTTGCGGGGAAAGACAAGACAAGAGTTTGCATTCAAGAGGTGAGCGTGGACGTCAGACCTGTCTTCCTGACACCACGTACAGTCCATTTAGGAGATACTACAATTGTAACAGCACCCCCAAAACACAGGCTGGTCTAAACCACGGCTTACTTCTTAACAAACAACCTAAAAAAGATCTGGACAACTCCTTAGGGTTGCGTTAATCAGGACACCATCACAAGCTGCTTCACCGCGGAGAACCGGGGGAACCGCATTGAGGCCATCCAACCATCGTCTGAGGTGCCCGCTGAAGCCCTGCTGGGTACCACCTGGCTCTACGGTCCCCCCGGTTCTCCACCAGTGATGCTGCTGCCGCCCATCGGCGCACTTCACCGGAGGATCACCACGAAACACAGCCGGGACGCCCGGTTCAGTGGGTGCAGCACTGCAGCACCTCAAGCACAAGGGGTGGACTGCTGGGAGCGTCGTGGTGGTGAGAGGTTTCAGAACGTTGTATGAAACATATGGAATGGGTGTTGGATTACACCCAGTTTGTGTATAAAATGTGTTTTTTTTGCGTTCATTTAATTATGAACGTTAACAATTGCTAGTATTCATTTTAGTCACAATAACCATGGGAATACTGTATATTTCCTGCACACCGTGCCAAATAAGAACAAAGAATGCAATGAATAAAAGAATGAACTAAAACGATAAAAGCAATGTACAATGTAAATGCACACTCACAAACTGAAAAGGCCCTATGGAAGTGTTGCAAAGTAGCATAAAGTTGGTGAGATTGACTTCATACATTGTTCTATGAAGTCAACAGTGTTCACACAATCTGTGGAGCTGAAGGTCCCTTGGTAATATTACATCACCAAGTTCAGTGTTGTTGCAAACAAAACGAATGCCCCAGAGCACATGAAAATGTAATGCGAGATACACGACTGATACCAAACATGGCTGTAAACATATTCTTTACGAGGCTATTAGCGTACATATGATCCAATATGTGCCAGACGGAAAGGCACTGTATCATTGTGTCATCAAATGTTTACAATGTCGACAGTACCTTAAAGGCCTCCAGCTGTTGGTTGATGACCTCCGTCTCCATGCCAACCACACCCTGGGACTCCTCCGTGGCTATGGCCTGGCTCAGCTTCTCCCTGCTGTGCTGAAGCTTGGAGTGCAGCTCCTCAAGATGGCTCTGTGCGTCTTGTACCTGGTCCTCGCGGCCCTTGGCCCTGTCCAGCAGCTTGCCGCATTGTTTGCTGAGCGCATCCACGTCTCTCTTCAAGCCAAACAGGTCCGGCGAGGGCTCCGTCTCCAGCATCTTCTTGCAGCTTTCTCCGGCGTTGACCGTGTTGGCCATCAGCTCCCGCAGTTTGGTGGTGAAGCCCTGGATGCCATCCTGCTGGTCTTTCAGGAGGGCCAGGTCCAGGGCCACCGGCTCCATGCCGTCCAGCTCGTCGTCCAGGTCGGTGAACTCTTGATACATCTTCCGGATGTTGTTCTGGAACTGACCGATGCCCTGCATCTTGCCTTCTAGCGTTGAGCAGGTCTCCTCCACCTTCTTGTTGAGGGAGCTGTAGTCCTTCTCCAGGCAGTCGGCTTGCAACAGAAGGTCGGTCACTCCGTCGGCATCTGGGACGTCCACCACCAGGTCCTTGGCCAGGTTCTTCAGCTGCTCCACCTGGTTCTGCACCGCCTCTAAGCTCTTCTGCTGGGCCTTCATGTTGGTCAAGGTCTTAGTGCTGTAGGCCTGCGCCCCCAGCGACTCGTAGGCTTCCACCTGCTTCTGAGCTCTCTCTATCTGGCTTTTGGCCTCTTTGCGCGTGTCGTTGAATTCCTTCAGTGAGTGCGAGATCTTCTCCAGCGACTCCCTCTTGCTCTGCAGCCCCTCCGCCAGCTTGTCCACTCTCTCGCCGACGGCGGCCCTCTCCTCCTTGATGCCCTCGGTGTCAGCGTTTGCTACCTCGAGCAGGCTGTCCACGGCCAGGTTGAGCTGCTCCACCGCACCCCTGTGCTTGTCCACGTCCTTCTGCAGGGCTTTGAGCTGAGACAGGGAGCCCTCCACGGCCACCGGGTCCGCGGCCACCTGGATGCGTCCCTGGCTGGCCTCGCACTCCTCCACCCAGGCGCCCAGCTTCTCCGCCTGGTCGTGGTACCTCGCGGCCCTCTGGAGCGCCGTCCCCAGCGCTTCGCCCCGGTCGGCCGTGCTCTTCTTCACCTCCTCCCAGTTGGAGCAGAGGGTGGCGAGCTGGCCCTGCAGCGCCAGCTTCTCCACGCCGTCCGCCTTCTGCAGCAGAGCCTCCCCCTCGCCGATGATGGTGCTGTAGGGCTGCTCGTGCTGGCTCAGGGCCTCCTGCAGGGCGCCGTGCTCCTTCAGGCTCTGCTGCAGGGTCTCCACCTTGGCCGAGACGGGCCGCGGGGAGGACTCCTCCAGGAGCCTCTCGTCCAGCCAGGCCTGGAACACCTCGGAGGTCCGGTGGAACTGCTGAGAGCTGTCGAAGGTGGAGTTCAGCTGCTGGACGCGCTTGGCTACCGGGAGGAGAAGGGAGAGTACATCCACGTGTGAATGGACATAGTTGATTAGATTGAGTTAGTTAGTCTGTGTTGTGTCTAAATCTAAACGGAAACTAAATGTAGACACGCAGAGAGGAACATAAGCCTTTGGGGGCAAAGGAAATTGATATGGTGGAATACATGGAAAAATAACGCAATACAAATATTTCAGTGCTGAGTTAATTGTAAGAAAGAAACCCACTCACACTGCGATCATTCAACATGAGATTGTATCATGACCTAAAAACGCCATGACATGTACTCTCCAAAAATAAAACACCCTCCAGATAATTCTAACCAAAGAAAAACAAAAAACGGGAGCCAAACCTGCTTTCTCCTCGAGCTGCTTAAAGGGCTTGCTGACGCTCTCCAGCTGCCTGGCCAGGTCCGCCTTCAGGTAGTCCTCCGTCACCATGGCCGTGAGCTCCGCCGCCACCGCCTCCGCCTCCTTCAGCTTCTTCCTCTCCTCTCTGAGCCGGGCCGAGATGGAGTGGACCTGCTCCAGCTGCTTCTTCACGGCGTCGGGCTGGGTGCTCTGCTGCTCGCCGCTGAGCTGGGTCTCCAGCCGGGCGCTGGCCTGACCCAGGCCCTTCAGGAGCTCCTGGAGCTGGCCCGTCTTCAGCGCCGCCTGGTCGATGAGGCCGGCCCTGCTGCCCAGCTGGCCCGTCACGTCCTCCCATTTCTGGGCCACGGCCGCCAGCTGCTCCCTGACCCCCTGGCCGTCGGACGGGTCCTCGGAGGAGGAGGAGGAGGAGGAGGAGGAGTCCAGGATGGCGGAGGCCGCCTTGTGGAGCTCCTCGTACTGGGGCGTGCGACTCTCAAACTCTCTCTGGAGGATCTGAGGGAAGACCGCCATCGATGTTGTCATTTGATCAGAGAAAATCTAAACACCGCGATATGCTGTACATATTATTGGCAAACACCATTACCGATAATACACACGTTTTAGAACCACAACAGAGCAAAACCAGACACACCAAAGCAACAACGTGTTTCCTGAGCAATGAACACTCGGTACCTGGACTTGCTGCTTCTGCATCTTGAGCATGTTGGGGTCCACAGACAGGGGCCCCAACACGGTCATCATCAGCTCCTTCTCTGAGAGCCACTGACGGAGCTGGGGCTCGGCCGTCTGGAACACCTCCAGGTTCCGGTTGGAGAGCTCCAGGTGCTGCTTCCTGTCCTCCACACTGGCTGTGACCTCATCCCAGGCAGCATCTGAGCACCGGGGAGAGAACAGTCATTAGGACTTAGCTGCACTTCCTTCTTCTCCATCCAGAAAACCTGCCCTCTTTAATACTAATAAACCCCTGCTGATAGGGACTTTGGGCCACGGCATTTTTACTGGCCAGGAGAGCCAATGACGCACTTTAAGGCATTTTACAACATTGATGTGGTTAAACATGAAGAGCAGGCAGAAGGTATTTCTAATTGTCTCTAATTTAAACCACTTGGTGCAATAGTGCAATAAAAAACTGAACTTGGAACGACTGCATATTTTTCCAGAACTCTCGAATGGTCGGCGTGGCAAATAAAATGAACCACCGCACTTCTCACACTTTATGAACCTGCTCTTTCTGATTGCTTGAAATCTGTGCGC
The DNA here is from genome assembly GCA_027123135.1 of Urophycis floridana. Classification (NCBI taxonomy): domain Eukaryota; kingdom Metazoa; phylum Chordata; class Actinopteri; order Gadiformes; family Phycidae; genus Urophycis; species Urophycis floridana. The sequence goes on from JAOPUI010000038.1 coordinate 1,799,646, forward strand.
TGTGCGGCCATCTGCCTTCTCCTGACAGGTAAGCGTGGCACACACTACATGGAATCACAAAACCGCGGTTGCAACGGCGAGGTTGACTCAGAGTGACTCTCGCCGTCCTGAGGAGAAAGCTCGTCAGCGCACCTATCTCCGCCAGCATCTGTTTCCAAGTCGCCGCCTCTGGAGAGTCCGGGTGGGTCTCCACCAGGTGGAGGAGCTTCTGTCTCAGCTGCTGGAGCTGCTCCTGCTTTTGCTTCATGTCGGCTTCGATCTCCTTTCATTACAAGCAAACACACAAAAGCTCAAACGGTCAACGCTGAAAATCAAATCACCAGTCCATGCACAATGCATAATGGATGCGATGTCATATGCAAATGAAAGGTCTAGATTTCACTGTCTCAGGAGACACTTGAATCCGAAGCAACAGTGAGTACAGCCACAGGTTGGTCTGATAGAGGGTTCCTGCATGTTCCAAGCATGTTTACCAACCAACTGCACTGTCCACCTCAATGATGACTACCATGTACGCTCATCCACCAATTGCACTGTCCATCTCAATGATGATTACTATGTATGCATATAGGTTCTCACTTTTCACCGATCTGACTTTAAGAGCTCGCATTTAATTTAATCTAATCTTGTCTAGGTACGTCTATTTATTGTTTATTGTCTATAGTCAGGTTTTATTGCACTCATCTATCCCCTTGTACTGCTGGTCACTGTGACTTTCTCCTAAGGGGGATTAATAAAGGAATACCTTATCTTATCTTATCTTTTTACTGTATGTTACTGTATGTTCTCCCCAGTAGGCTTACAGCCACTCGCCTCCATCCGCCTGCTCCACCGTACCTTCTGCTGCTCCAGCTGCGCTTTCACGGACCCTTTCTCGGCGGCCGCGGGGCTCCCGGGGGCCGCCTTGTGCTTCATGTCCCCCAGCCACGTGGCCATGCGGGCCGCCTCCTGCCGGGTCTCCTTCAGCCCCTCCAGCAGGCCGCTCAGCTCCGCAGCCCCGCTCCTCAGCCTCCCCCCGAGGCTGGCGTAGCCCTCGGTGACGAAGGACATGTTCTGCTGGATCACCATGAGCTCTGCGGAGGCCGGTCGGGACGGACGGACGGGTGTAAAAGGGAGGCCGGACCCAAGCGTTTCGCCCACCTCGCGCCGCAAGGCCGAGCGGTTAATATTGCTGCATCTTAAATCTGCACGATGCCACCGTTTTATCAGTGGAGCCATCGACTTAAGTTAAAGTCATCATTCTCAATTACTCCAAAGAGCTGCACGGTGCAGGTTTAACCAGCTTTGGGTCAAGCATCAAACCACACAAACAGTTACAAAGCTATGCGTCTTGATAATATCGAAAGAGAAGACCGGTAACCAACGTGGGAAAATATGAAAGTGTAAAGGTAAAACCAGGCCGACTACCTTTGTTGGTAAGGTAGGCATGACTCCCAGCAGGACCACCACCGTTAGTAACAGCTAATGCAGGAAACACAACACAACAATGCTGGTTTGAAACACTGCTCACACAGAGAGAGTCCCCCCCACCGGTTAGCCCAGATCCAGCGTCCACACCTCCACGCCTGCAGGACGGCCATGCTTTACCGTCGGTCCACGGGCTCCTACCTGACTTGTTGGCACTGCCTTGTTGGTTTGTCTTGGCCGGGGATGTGAGGGCGCTGATGTGAGCGCACAGGGCTGAGCCTCGGCTGTTCAGGTCCTGCACAGCCGGGCCCTGGGTGGTCCATTCCTCCAGTAAGCCCTGAGGAGAGCAACGGGTCAAACCACTGATAATAACAATGTCCTATAGGAAGACGGGGCCTCCTGATCACACGTTGAGGACCAGCTGTCTAATCGGGGGGCAGGATGAATTGACAATTTAAAATTGGAAAATATATACACCAATATACCCAAAAGACTAAGGAGTACAAGCATTTCATGGCTTTTAATTACTCCCGCTGTTGCTATTGTGCACATGATTAATATGAAAAGACCTCGAAGCTTGATAAGAAAGCAGAATCAAAATGATAACAAAAACAAAGCAGTAATATTTTGTGTCACCACTGCAAGCGGTTTCTTTGGAACGGCATGAGATCATTTGACATAACACGGAAACTCCCTTTCATGCACCACAGCGCAGCGGCATTACAGAAGTCTTTCATCACCATAAGCTGTTTTCCACCCACACACTGTTCTGTACCTATGGAGGCTACTACACATGCGTGGATCCCTGGCTACCAGCGCCTCTCCTCTCCTGGAAGCGGGCTGTCTGGCTGAAGGTCAGGCTGATTTACAGCTTTGACTGCTCCAGACGTGTCCCGTGCTAAACGGCTCTCCATTCATCCGAGCTCAGCCCAGCAGAGAGGGATATTAATTGGAGGCCGTTAGGGGAGTGTGGGCTGTGTGAGTCGTTACAATAACAGTAACACACACACACACACACACACACACACACACACACACATGCACACAAAAAAACACACACACGCACGCACGCACACACACACACGCACGCACGCACACACACACACATGCACACACACACGCACACACGCACACACGCACACACACACGCACGCACACATCCGTTCCAAACAAGCAGCGTTGCCAGCCCCAGATTGCGAGTGTGTCAAAACAGTGACATCATCGTCGGGCCTCCTGTCTCCACCATGACCCACGGCTGGATTAAGGAGCCGGCGGTATAAACACACACGTGGGGACAACACTGTGTCTCTATAACAAACTCACGCTGAGCTTGTGCAGGACCGTCTCCAGGTGCTGCGTGCTGCTGCTGCCGGGCTGCACCGACGGCACCGCGCGGTCCGTGTCCTCCAGCCAGGTGGTGAGCGCTCCGGCCGCCGCCCTGAACTCTGCCAGCTGATCCTGGCACGAGGACACCTCCTCCTCCCTGAGGAGAGAGGCAGAGAGGGAGGGAGGGAGGGAGGGAGGGAGGGAGGGAGAGGAGGAGAGGAGATCAGGATGCAGACGCCGGTACAGATTCGGATTCGGAGCAACAACATGAAACAGGGGGCTCCTGGTTGTGTTTGCCGTGTGAGAACGCGTGAGGCCGGCCTGAAGGAGAACCTGAAGGACTAGATTCTGTTGAGTCCATGTAGCTGTGATGTTTTCAATTCTGTTCTTTCTCAAAAAAAAATCGTCTTAATATCTTAAAAATCACATCCAACTTCTAAACGTGTCTTCTTTGAGCTTCGTCATAGTAGTGCATGCCCTTTTGTCACTGTTACTAAAATAAAGGCGTCATTAAGGAAAATAACTAGTAAAATCCTATGCCCGTCTCCGCCAACTGACATCATGAACGTCAACTCGGCTCTGAATTCAAGTCTTGTTCTTTTTCGTGGCATCTGTTACATTTTCACATGAAACTTTCAACATGAACCTGAATGAAGACCAAGAGAGCACCTACTTCTCTTTCACAATGTCCTTGAGGGCGCTGTAAGTGTTGGTGATGCTGTCCAGCTTGCCCTGGATCTGGGTCTTGCTCGCCTCTGGGTTTATGGGTGAGAGCTCCTTGGACAGGGTCTTCAGCATCTCAAGGTCCTTGCTGTGTTCAGCCATCTCTGTTCTAGTGTCCTGCAGGAAGCCACGGTGACCAACAAAAAATGAATTAATAATAAATTCATTGTGGATTAAGGGTGAACTGAATTCACAATCGCCAATGTTGTATTTAACAAGTGCAAGATTCAGTGTGTTCATATTTATTATATTAGGTGAATTACATATGATCTTCTAGATTTCCTCCTGTACACTATAAAAATATATTTGTTCTTATATTGTATTTTCTTCTTTTCTTCATTCCTTTCTCAAAAAACATCCCACGGCGTATTAATTAACTTCTAGAAGTATCAGAACCAGAACACCAGGAGTACCTGACACTGATAGCAGAATGATCAGAACCAGAACACCAGGAGTACCTAGCCCTGATACCAGAAGTATCAGAACCAGAACACGACCAGTACCTTCACGAGCTGCGAGAGCTCCTTGAAGCTCTTCCCGGGCCCGTCCGTCTCACGCAGCTCCTGCGAGCGCTTCTGGACGAACTGCTGCACCTCCTGGGCAGTCTCCTCGAAGCGCTCCACCTTCTCCTTGACCTCCTCCAGGCCGGACACCTTCAGCTTGTGGGAGTCGCAGGTGTCGGCCAGGCGCCGGGACAGGGACTCCATCTCGGACCGCAGCGCCACCGTGGCGCCCGGGTCGGCCGTCTCCGCAAACTTCTCCACCTTGGCCTTGATGGCGGAGATGCTGCTCTGGCGGCTGGCGATGTCCTGGCCCAGCGCCTGAGGAGAGGAGAACCCGCGAGGAAGAGGGTTGTGAGGCGGGTCCAGGATATGGACCGACGTGGCCACACCAATTTGCAAATGCATATTAGTCTGGAACCTCTCGGTTAAATTTCGATTTCAAAGGGGCGTGATCAACAGGCACTCGAAACATGTGACACATCAGCTGGAGCCATCTTGGTTGTTGACCAACATGCCCCAACATCAACAACCAAGATGTACCCTGGTACCTTTGACCCCCATGTACCCCATGTACCCTGGTATACGTACTGTCTCTTTGCTGAGGAGGGACCCCAGGGCCACAGAGTCCAGCGGGATCTGTCCCTTCTCCTTCACGCTCTCCTCCACCCCCTGCATCCATCCCATCATGTCGTCCAGGCCGTCCTGCACGCTCATGGACCGGGTCAGCGTGATCTGCAGCTTCTCGTTGCGGTCGCTCACCGACTTGGACAGGTTGTCGTAGCGCTCGGCGATGTCGTCTGAGAACGCGTAGAGACAAAGAGACCCAAGGAGTTCACAAAGAGACCCAAGGGAACGAGTTCACACACACTGGACACAACATCTCTGGTGTTGGTGACTGGTGCAAGGTTAAGAGACATGCTTTTGAACGTAAGCAGGAATGACATTCGAAAAATTTAAAACACCAGTTCTGTTTGCCAAGACGGGAATGACAAATAACTAAATGCTGTTTGATGGCGTTTACTTCAAACAGCTTGATATATTTTTAAAACCTTAAAAGTTGTAAAAGTTATAAAATTAGACTTGTGTTTCTCTCATCAACAAATGATCAATAACCAATCAAGTCCCTACTGAGGTGTCCATCGAGGTAACTCTAAAAAGGACATTCAACCAGTAGGACGATGGCATCCATCAGTAGGGCGACAGCGTCCACTGGTGTTTCCCAGTAGGATGCTGTGATCCACCAGTAGGACACTGCTGTGGTGTCGTCCACTGGTGTTCCCCAGTAGGACCCTGTCATCCAGCAGTAGGACGCTGTGGTCCAGCAGTAGGACGCTGCCACAGTGCAGCACGGTGGACCACGGCGTTCAGTCCTCTCACCGACGGTCTCCTGGATGTCCTCCGGGCGAGCCAGGAGACCCCCCTCACACACCATCAAGGAGTCGGACGTCTTGCGGAGCGTTTCCACCGCAGTCTGCCGGCCCGTCATCTGGCCCTGCAGGGACTGGGGGGGCCAACAGAACACAGAGATTAGTGATTATGAATATCATCTACAGATGGATTATTGTCAAGCCCTGTGTCGTGGCTACCATGATTGATTTAGTTATCAGCTGATCATTTAGGATCAATTGTTGAAATTCCTCACGCGAAACAACACAACTTATAGATGATTATCTAGCGGCTGTATTTGTTTATCTGTTATCCGTTGAGGCCTGCATACTGTTGGTTTGCATTAAAGAAGCCACACAGCTATATGTTTATCAACCGACAAGACAAGAAACATGCAGGAAGCTGCTGAGAACACCAACTCTACTGCAGCGTGGGGCTTTCAAGGAACATGGAAACGTAAATATTAACCCCGGCCTGTCAGCATGGCCATAAGTACATCCAGGCCGGTTGACATTGTAAAGCAAAGCCCAGGGCTCAGTGTGGAGGAATGTCTCAGGAACCAGAGCCAGGAACACAGGGAGAAACAGCGTGCCATGCCGGCGCCTCCTATCTACAGCACCCCCCCC
>JAOPUI010000038.1:1806044-1833544 GCA_027123135.1 Urophycis floridana
ATTTCCTTGAGAATAACAATCTGGATGTAGATGGTTGGTTGGATGACAAATAGGACTAAGTTGTACATATTTTTATTTTTTTTATTATATATATATTTTTAGTTTTGTTTTTGTCTTGTCTTTATTTTGAAGTATACTCTTTTCTGTTTCCATTGCTTCTTTATAATGTGCCTTATTGTGTGCTATTGTGCTGTTTTGTATTGTTCTGTTTATTTGTAAAATGAACAAAATCCATAATAAATAAATGTTAAAAAAAAAAAGAGTTGCTTTGTTTATCTAGTGTTAGAGCTGGGACTGGTGGGCTATTTACTCTACACTCTTATCCTAATAATAATGGGCGGCAGGTAAGTAGATGGGTGTCTTACTCAAGGATGCCCACAGGCAGACAGCACACACCAGAGTACAAACATACACTGTATGGCTTCTGGCTGGCAGTAAAGCACCCAGAACACTAAGAGACTAAGCCGGGCCCCCTGTGTGCGGGAGGGTACGGGTACGGCGTGCGGCGCCTCATGCCTTGGTGTCCTCCAGTTGTCTCTGCAGTGTTTGGGGGTCGGCGGCGATGGCCTCTGACTGCTGCCGTCTGGCCTCCTCCTCCGAGCTGTTCAGCCACTTCACCAGGTCGGCGGACGAGTCTTCGTACTTGGTGTACTTGTCCACCACGTCCTTCAGGTTGTTGGCCAAATTATTGCACTTAAAAAATGAGAAAAAAATAAATGAAATGGAACAAACACATATTATAAGTACTATCTATATTCAGACATGTGTTTCAAAGCAAGCATTGCATTAAAGGTGGAGCGGGCAATTTGGAGAAAGCCAGCCGGAGAAAGATAGATTAACATCCAACAGAAAAACCCTCACCTCCATGCAGCCCTCCCAAGCCACTCCCCATGTCCCCAAACATGTGGCTAGCTAGCTCTGTCTCGCTTTGTGATAGATATGGCATGCCCACTGAGTGCACAGGCATAGTGCATGCAGGGAGCCCGGTAGGTACTAGGCAGACATTGGGCCCAATTAAATTATTGGACGGGCTTATAAAAAGCCCGCAACAGCCTGCATTAGAGTGCTTGATTCATGGATTTCTTGACATTTTCAAGAAACATAATAAAAAAAATGTTTCTAGAATGAATAACCTACCCCACCTTTAATCAAATAGCTAACAAAACACATCACTTTTCTTGTCACTGTAAGATACAGCACACAGAGGAAAAAAATGGTTTCCATTTCCACTCAGGCCGACACTGCCATCGTGTGGCCAGCGTATGCAACCGATTGCTAAAGTAACACAAGAGCAGAGACGACCACCAAACCGCTGACGCCCTGTCCGCACCTGAGTGTAGAGTGTTTTGTAGCGGCCGGCTGCAGAGTCCAGCTTCTCCTTGACCGAAGCGCACGTCCCAGTGGTGTCCACCGGCAGCTGGGACCCCTCGCCGCCCGACGCGTCCGCAGAGCCGCAGGCCTTCGCCGCGTCCAGCACCTTCTGTCCCGAGATGGTGACGAAGCGCAGGTCCCCCTTGTGGGAGATGACGTCCTCGGAGAAGCTCTTCTGGCGCAGGAGCTTCTGGTCCAGAGCGGCGAGGCAGTCGCCGGGCGCGCTCAGCTTCTCCATCTCCGCCTCCGCCTGGTCCAGCCACACCTCGAACTCCTGGCTGTCCCCCCGGAACTTCCTCAGCTCCTCCTGGACGCACTGCACCTGCTTCATCTCCAGCTCGGCGCGGCCCAGGGAGGCGTCGTAGCGGCCCCGCAGCTCCTGGATGTCCCGCTGGAGCTTCTCCTGGTCCTCTGGGGACAGGACCTGGGCCTGCTTGTCCAGCAGGGCCTGCGCCGACTGGGTGGCCATGATCAGCTCCTGCTGCTGGGACAGGATCTCCTGATGACGGGCCTGGAGCAAACGTCACGACGGGAACAGTCATCACAGTGTGAAGAGATGATCCTCATAACATCAGAGGACCATGAATACATGAAAATGATTATGGTGTTGATAAAAGCCTGTTTCAAGAGACAATTTGTTAAAAGAAAGGGTGAACAATTTGTGTTACATGATCATCGATATGAGATTTATAATCTCAGTGTTTGAACTGAAAGAGAGCATTCATTTACACTTTAAGTTTGGGTTGTATCACCCGCATGCAAGTATTAGAGTGTCTTGCGTGATTTACCTTGACTCTGTCATACTGCTTGTCAATGTCCAGGGAGGAGTTCCTCTCATTGGTCCTGCTCACGGAGTCAGTCTCAGCGGCGTCTGGGCCATTGCCATTGGCATCGTCCTCCTTCTCCTCCTCCTCCTCTCCGATCACCCCCGCTGCGGACCTCTCCTCTGGGAGGTTCCCGTTCTCCTTGTTCACGTGGCCGGGTGAACCCACGCCATCCTTCTCGTTCCCAATGTTCGAGATCCAGCCCAGGAGACCCTCGATTTTGTGCTTGCTTTCTTCGAGCTGTTCCACGGCTGCAGTCTGAAAGGAACAAACACGCATGTTAAAACCCTTAACCATGACTACCTCCTTCATGATTCATCACATGCTTCAGGTGTAGTGATTGGCAATATGTTGGGATGAAGATGGATGAACAGGTAGATGGATGAATGAATGAATGAATGCATCAGTGTACGTATGGATGGATAGATGAATGAATGATATTTGAACATACAGAAATGGACTGCCAGATTTTCTTTTTTTACAGATGTGTATACAGGTTAATGTCCCAAACCTTCTCACTCTCCTGCTTGATGGCAGTGGTCACCACCTTCTCAAGGTCTTTCCTGGACTCTTCGGCCCGCTGGTTGATGAGCTTGGCCTTGCTCTTGGCCTCCTCCAGCTTCTTCTCCACGGCCGCCACTTGCTCAGGTGTCATCTTGGCCCGGTTCTCCTCCAGGAACTTCTTGGTGCTGCTGATGACATCGCTCAAGGCCCCTGCGTTGGTCAGCATGTCCTTCTGCAGGGCCTAGGGCCAGGGAATACCACACAGGTTAGGATGGAGACATGTAGGGAGACGTTAGAGAGGTTCTAAACACTTGCTGGGTAGGAAGGCCCATCATTGCCCTGTCAGCTATACCTGGTGCTCCTGCTGGTACTGCTGCAGGTTGCTAACACTGTCCGGGTGTCCAGTCTCATGCTGGTGGCCGATCAGACGGTTCTCGGTGAGGGTAAGGCTGTCACAGAGCTCATCTAACTTGCTTGAAAACTCCTTCTGTTTCTCTGTGACAACCTGGCAAAAGACAAAACATCGACATAAACATCAAAAACCTAAATTGCATTTAACACCAAGGGCAATGACGCAATAGTTGCATCCAAAGAGACTGATTATAGTCGACTACCAACTGGGCTGCTAGGAGTACGCTGTAAACATGCTGTCTGTTCCCTAGATCATTAGGATCTAATCTCTTATAAAGGTTAGTGTGTAGAGTGAAAGCACTCCAACAGAGAAGATGCTCTCTTCACTGTGTGATGTCTTGAGGCCTGTGGAACACACCAGTAGAAGATTAGTAAGTAAATCACAGGAAACATGCATGATGCATGCAGGAAACATGCATGGAATTTCCCTGTACCAGATTTTTTTGTAATAATAACATGTGTATTCTACATTTTAAATTTGAATACATATCTGTTTTTCATCAAGCATTATAGAAAGGATGTATGTGGCACAACTGTGAATAATGATTAAATAATTATTTCCATCCATTCATTTCCCTGAGAGTCTGTGTAGTTAGCTAGATGGGCACTCCAGACTCATCCAGGTGCCAACCTTCTGCTGCATATCACTCTCCCTGGACTCCAGCAGGCCTTCCAGGGTGTGTCTCTGGGTAGCCAGTGTCTCCGTCTGTTCCCTGAATGCCTGCTGAGTGGTGCTCAGCAGCTGAAGGATGTGTTTACTCTGAGCCGAGCTCAAGAAATCAGCGTTCTCCGAGATCAACGACTGGATGTCGAACGTCACATCCTCCAACACGAGATGCGCTCCCTTTTGCAAATTGCTTTCCATTTCCTGGAAATCAAAACGGATGGGGTTCAGCCCCTCAACGCCCATACATTATGATTCAGATTATTTTCTCTTTCATGCAGTCACAAGGTCATGGCGTATACCTTGTTCCGCTGGAGTTTTTGTTTCAGTGTCTCCACATCGTACGAATTGAGCAAAGCAGCATCCCATGTCTCAGAGTTGTCCTGAAGCCAACCGCTTAGCTTATCCAATTTACTGAGATGTTTCTGGAATGTCACGTCCAACTGTAACTGCATAGTGACAATAATACATCATGCTGAGTCATTGAGTCAAGATTAGGAACATTAATAATAACACTTCATGAATGCACTGTCCAATACACTATATGATTCACTTGGCATCCTAAGGCCATAAACACTGACCTTTCCCGATTCAATTTCCTGAGTTAAAGCTTGACTTTTTATAGCGCACATTTGAGAAATGGCAGCAAAATCGGTCTTGAGATGTTTGAATGATGAAGCCAAGTCTTGTTGGATCTGTACGGGAATGTACCCGTCAACAGAACCTAACAGCTCCTTCGCTTTCTCCAAGTCCGACATGAGCACAACTTCCATTTTAGTCAGGTTGGACATCATTGTCTACAGTAAAGTAAATGCATAGTCAGAACAAAATGGCACCATTTGCACGTGCTGTATGTAAAAAAAACAAAACAACAATCATAAAAGACTAATAACTACAATCATTACCTTCATAGTTTTTACAATAATCATGAGTGGATCTCTAACCTGAACATCACGGTGCTGGGCCAGTAACTCCTCCATGTTGCTACTAAAGGAGCACTGGGATAAAAGTTCATTTTTGACATCATCTAAAAAGTCTGCATGGTCCTGGAGTCCTCCCACACACTCCAGGTAGTCCTGTGTGCAGTAGGGCTGTGGAAAGATGGAGGACAAAGAAAGTGATAAGTATGTTTCACATCCAGTATTGAATGTCAAACAGTGGAATACAGAAACCAAACAGATTACCGTGTTGCTCTGTGCGTCATCCCCATCTCTGGTGACTTCAGCAGAGGTCTGGTCAGAAGGTGGATGACAGAGCTTAGTGCTGAGATGGAGACCTGGACCTGGGTCAGTCTCCTCCTCCTCTGAGCTCTCTTCCTTGATGCTCTCCAGGGTGTGCGGTCGGTCTGCCTGGGAGTCAGGACCCAGACCGATACCCAGGCTCTCTATCACTTCCTTTAGCACTGACGGATCATGGCTTTCAGGCATGTTCTGCAGAACCTGGAGCAGTTTGGCCTGGAGGGTACCAACGTCAAGTGGCCGGGTAATGTCAGAGGCTTCACAAAGTTCTTCTTCGGGCACACTGTCCAGGTGTCCCAATTCCTGTGCGTTTACACTGAGATCATTTTGGTCACGCCATTTTACTAGATGTTCGGAGCCACTGCTTTGAAAGCTGCCAAGGGTTTCATCGTTGGTAACTAACACACTGTCTGACCATTGTGTTACAGTGTCCCAGTCCTCAGTGACACCACCCTTGTCCTCTTCTGTTGTGGCATCTTGTGAGTCATCTACCATAATCTCCTCTGCAGTCCCATTTGCATGTTGATTGTGAGCCAGAAATCTCTCTGTACCCCGTTCTTCATTTGGTGTGTTGGGCTTTGGAGGAGCACCTACATGAACCTCTTCAACATCCATGTCAACCATTTCGATTCTCCCTTCATCACAGTTTATCCCTTTCACACAGCCTTCAACAAGTTGAGTCCTGGGCTTTTGTAAGGCATCTGTGTTAACCCCTACTGTACCCTCTTCATGGTGTGGTGGGCTAGACTCTTGCACATAAACATAACCTCCCTCTTCTAAGGCATCCATGTGGACCTCTTCAATATACTCTGCACTTAAACCCCTCTCTTCATGTTGGGTTGTGTTCTTTTCGAAGACTTTAACATTAAACTCATGTCCTTCGGTGTCCGCTTCATCACCGTCAACCCCTTCTTCATGGTATGTGGTTTTTAGCTTTTGTAAGGCATCTACCTTAAAGTGCTCTGTTCCCCCTTTGTCAGGCTGTGTGAGAATCTCTTGTGAGACATCTACGTCTTCTTTATGTTGTGGGTCTGGCTTTTGCAAGGCATCTATTGGGCCCCCTATACACTTTTCATCTAGGCCCATCACGTTTGTAGACATTTCAGCAACATTGACCCCATCTGTGCCCCCTTCCTCGTGTTGTGGGTCTACGCTAACCCCTTCAATCGCCCCATCAGCGATGAAAACCTGTTTTGTATCTCCTTCACTAGAATGACTGTTGGGCTTTTGTAAGTCATTTATATAAACCCCTTCTGCATCCCCTTCAACATGTGGCTTGTTCGTCTCTTGCAAGATGACAACATTATTGAGTTCTTCAATACACTCTGCATCTCGGCCTACCTCTTCCACAACCCCCTCAACATTAAACCTATCTGTATCCCCTTCATCAACGTGTGTGCTGGGTTTTTGAAAAGCACCTGCATTCATACCAGCCCCCTTGTCTTCATGCATCTGCACTGTAAACCTTTCCTCATAGTTTGAGCTAGGTTCTTGTAAGGTGTCTCCACTCACCACTTTTATACCCCTATCAATGTCTAACCCGTTTACACCACGACCTTCATGCTCTGTGTTGGATTTTTCTAAGGCATCTACCGTCACCTGCTCTGTACCCCTCTCATCCTGTTGAGGGTTGGTCTCTTGCGAGACATCCACTTTAACCCCTTCTTTATCTGCTCTTCCATGTTGTGGGTTTGGCTTTTGTAAGGCATCTATGTTGACCCCTTTAACAGCCCTTTTATCTGCATTAACCTGTTCTGTAAACTGTTCATCACGCTGTGTGTTAGCCTTCTGCGAGGCCTCAACAGTAACATCTTCTATACCTCCTTCAACATGCTGTGTGGGGAGCATCTGTAAGGGATTTAAGCAGACCTCCTCAAGACCAATGGCCTTATCATGACTGAGCGTCACACTATCAGAGAGATGGGCTGAGTCTGACATAGAAGGGAAGTCTGATAAACCACCAGAAAACGAAGTGAGAGGCTCTGCCAAAGCAGAATTGTTGCATCTATTTCGATCTGCCGAAATATCAGTTTCTGAGCCTGTCTGCTCATCTTCTAGGAGACTCTCAGAGTTAATGTCTGACCTGAGGGTTTTGCTTGAACAGCTGTCTATTTGTATTGCAGTATCATTGAGTCCATCCACATGTGTTTCTATGGTCTCTGGATCAGTAGACAAACAGACATGCATGCCATCATTAGCCATGGTCAAACTTTGGCCAGGTGCAACATCCCTGCCTAATTCAACTACATGTGAAGCAATGAAATCTGACTCAACCCTATTGGTGGAATCGGCACCTGTCTGAAAGCATCCTGTATCCCCTACGACAGCCTGCGGTACAGAAGATGCAGGCTTCAGTTCAACGGCAAAACTCCCTTCTGAAAGGAACGGCTGTTGAGGATATTCAATTTCATGACTAACTCCTGCGCTCTCCTTCTTATCATCTCCCCTGGAAGCAGCACAAGAGCTAACAGCATTTCCAAGCACGTCACTTGCCGATGAGTCATCCACAGTCCGACCGTGCTCACTAATCACAGATGACTGAGTGACGCTCACAGACACATTTTCCACTTTACTCTCCTCGGACAACACATCGCTGTACGATGACGACAGGCCTGAGTCACTCTGAACAGGACTAACTGTAGGATGGCCAAGAAGGGGGTAGCAACACTTGTCTGTCAGGAAATAGCTATCGACAGGTGAGCCGTCTCCCGCGCAACACAGACTGACCGGAGTGGAATATTCACGCTCCAGCGGAGACTCAGTGTTGCGGTCAAAGGCTCTGCTGATCTGACCAGGCAACAGTGACGTGGTTGCTTGGGCCTGATTTTGGATATCATTTTCATATTGATTCATCACATCCATTAGCTGGCAATCACTCATTTCCTGTGTGCCCAAAACTTCCCTCGGTGAAAGCGCACTGTCAGTGTGAGGAAATGCGCTGACTTCTGTAACCTGATTCCAGGAGACGGCTGAGATCATCTGAGCGCCAGAAGGCCCATGACTAATGAATGAGGGGAGTACAGGATGTGGACGATCGGCCATTTCTCCTGACCTCCATTCTGACCCTAAACCTTCCCTATCAATCTGTTCATCAGGCACATCAAGCAACATGACAGCAACCTTGTCCTCAGCGCAATGCTGCAAGGGGCTCTCCTCACCACGCATACTGATGAGCTCTGGGATTCGCTGATTACATGTGAAATCACTGCCACTTTCCTCTGGGTTAATGATGGCTCTGGAGGGAGGCGCAACCGCAGTTACTCCATCGCCGACGTCCTTCAATGCCCAATTGCCACTAATAGTGACCGGGGAATGGCAGCCTACATCAGATCCACTACCCGGAAAACTCTGTGGGTCATTCATATGCAAAGCATCACAGGAGGACAATGAGCCACTTGATTGTGATTGTTTGAAAACTGACAATGGGCCTTTCTCTTCCACTCCATGCTCCTCTCCACACAAATGTGGAACAAGTGACCCAGACGCCTGCTCGTTAATCGTAGGGCTACGGTGATCCACAGACGTGGTGTATGATATGTCTTGTGTCTCTGTTTGGGTTTGTTCAAGAGTATTAGCATTACCACGTGTCATTGTCTGCGAGTATTCTGGCCATTGTTGGAAACATGAATGTTCAGTGCTTGTATCAGTTGTATGTGCTGACCCAATACACAGTGAGTTAGGATTGAAGTCTGACTGTGTTTCGTCAGAATAATTTACAGAATTGTTGGAGTTATTTTTGATTGACCGTGAATGAGAAGTCAGGTGATTTCCTGAACATGAAGTGGGTAAGTTGGAAGTCTCAGAAAGCATTGGAATGTCAAACCCTTCGTAGTCATCACTTTTTTGTGTTTTTGTGTCCAAATAATATTGAGTATTTACACCTTCAAATTCAGTAAATGTATTATTTTTTTCAAATGAAATGTATTCTGTAGAAATACAAACTGTGGTCTCATCTGCAGTATATTCAGCCACCTCAACATGTGTGAACTGTGTTTCGTTTAAGCTCATATCAAACTCAGTAGAATGTGTATAATCTTTGTCCTCATCATATGATATGGATTCTGTAGAAATACAAAAGGTGTTCTCATCTACATTATATTCGGTGACCTCAGCATGATCAAATTGCGCTTTGTCAAAGCCGACATCACTTCCCATGGTGACGAAAGCATGTGGATTTATTGCAAGCTTGTTTCTTGATAAATAGTTTGTGTCCTCCTCATCAATATGCAAAAATGCCTGAGGGTCTGTACAGTTCTCTCTGTGCGCCTCACAATCTACCTCCCCTGAGGCATCACGAACATCCGAAGTGAGAGTGGAACCTGCTGGTTCAGGTGGCTCACAATTGGCTAAGTCTTCAATGAAACGTTGAACCATGTTAGTCAACCGCCTATCGAGAACCAGCAGCCTTTGTCCCGACTTTGAATCCAGGCAACTGTTCATCATGAGGTACGAGGTGAACAACAGTCTCATCTCTGAAGGAGATGGAGGGTGTGGATGCTGCTGAAGTCTACGGCTGAACTCTAGATCATCTGAGGCTTGATTACATCCATCGAGTGTGAGTTCCCTGAACATGAGCCAGGAGGAAAACCTTGCATTGAGCTGTTCAACATCAGGCAATACCACAGGAAGTTCAATAGATTTTAACACCTCTGCTGTGTGACAGTCAATGAAACCCAATTCAGTGGCAGAGTCAATGTCCACCACCTCATCATTTTCCGGTATGTAAAAAGCTGCGATCTTTGGCCAATTACTGAGCAGTGTGCTGCTGAAGTCACGCTCGGACAAGGAGGACACGGTGGCGATTTCATCACAGCAAGGAATTAAAAGTCCTGTGAACCCTCTCTGTTTTTCAAGCACAATCAGCGTACTGCTATGTGTCCCAAAATCACGCTGGACAGCTTCATCCACTGCCAGTCTCTCCTTCTCTAGGAGGCCTGTGTCCGTCTGTTGAATCTGCCCCACACCCTGTTCCATAAGCTCATTTGGCAAGGAATCTCCATCCATGTTGGAGGGGAAACGATTGTCGGCAAACAGCATCTTAATCTGCTCTGGTGTGTATGACATGCGTGAACCCTCGAACCCTTTTCCCCCATGCCATGCAGTGCTCTCCTCAGGCCCTTGCAGTTGTGTGTCTTCTAGAGGGTTTGTATAGACAGGAGTGGAGATCGAGCCTGACTGAAACGCCCTCTCTGGGGCCACTGTGTTCGACATGTCACCTACAAGCTGCAAGTCTACCCTGTTAATGAGCCGCTGCTCTGATCCCTTCCCTCCGCCCTCGCTGAGTGAGGCTAGAGTTGTCAGGGGTACAGAGGAGAGAGGTGGAGGAATCTGGGTAGCCTTGCCTTCATCTTTCAGGTCAGGGCTTTGTTGGTGGTGGGGTGAGTTATACCTAGCATCTTGTTTCAGGGCACAGTTCACATCCAGAGACACATCAGGGTCAGAAGCATCGAGACCAGAGTTAAAGAGACGGGCCACTGGAACAATGATATCAGTCTGATCATTTTGGCTTCTCTGAGTAGTGCCCTGGTCTCCATTTTCAACTTCGAAATCCTGAAATGGAAAAATACCAGGGATAATTATGATAACATCAAATTCAATTGGAAACGGATGTGGAAATGCAAATTGCATGATGCGTGGGTTCACAAGAGGCAAAAAGGTTTTACTCACCTTTCGACACACATGTGCATGTTAAGAGATCATACGTGTAAGAGCAGGCTTTGACAGCAGTACAACATTAAAGCACAACACATGGAAGCTCTCATGCATCTGTGAAGGTCAGAATACACTGCATCTCTCAAAACGGACAAGCTTGTAAATCACATGAGGAAGTAGTGTCAGTTCTTTTGGTGCTGGATATTTCAAGCGCATGGTTTCAGGGGTGAAGGATGTCTGTAAAGTCAGAATGACATGGGAACTGGCTAAGCATGTTCACAGCATACTCCATACTCCTGATCAGCCCACAACCTGTGGTAGTCGACATTCTGCAGTAATCCAGTACACACAATAACAACACACAGACAGTGACAAAACAGGAGAACCTTTTCACAGCCTGCTCGAAATAAGGTCATAGAGGTTAGTCATGCAATTTGGCAGTGGGTGCCAGCTGTGAGACAAACAGACCAACAGGCCTGTTGGCGAGGGGGTGGGGAATAAGGGGGACTGCCTATTATCCAACCTGGTCTGTGGAGGGCATCTGATCTGCACACTGCTGGGATAGGTCGCAGTAGGCCTGGCTGAGAGCCATCAGCTGTTCCTGCGCCTTCTGCCTCTCCTCCTCTGACATTCTGTGGGAGTTGAAGAAAAAGTGTCTCGATCATGAGGAGGCCCAACTTATGCAGAGAACTTAAAGGTGCAGTGTAAAGGATTTAGTGGCATCTAGCGGTGAGTGTGCAGATTGCAAGCAACTGAATACCCCCCTCACCTCTCCCTTTCCAAAGACCTCTGAGAAGCTATGGTGGCCTGTACTGGCCTGTATTGTGTAAGGTACCAGTAGGTACTTCCAAAGACATGTCATTGTCTACGAGAGCATTGAATAGCCAAATGTCAAGTCATGAGGATCCTTCATAGTTTTATCATTTGTATTTATTTATCTAGTCTGTAAAACTGTAGGTCATAGCAAGAAGACAGTAAGATAGAGGGTACAAAGTAGAAATGTACAAAAGGTAGAAATGGTGATTGTGTATTAAAAAAGTCCTCATTTTCTAAACTGTAGAAACATGGTGAAGAGGACCCGCTCCCTATGAAGATATAAAGGGCTAATTCCAAAGTGCCGAAAACATGATTCATGTTATTATGGGATTCAACATGGGATACAACAATTAAAACATATTCATGAAGCACAAGTCCATTGTGCTAGATGCCACAAAATTCTACACACCTTTAATGTGTAAAAGGTACTGAAAAGGTGTGATGTGTGAGGTAGCTTACTTGTCACTATGTTTATTCAACATCATTTGAGTTGCCCTTAAGGCTTCTGCGATTTGCTCCTTTTTGGTGACCATCTCTTCGATGGAAACCTAAAACAATAATGATCATAGATGAACTATATAGAGTGACCAACACCCACAAACAAATACACAGACGTTAATGATATGATGGATGGCCATACAAGAACAGATGTTGATTGCTATTGGCTAAATAGTGAGGTGTATAGTATGTATTTTTTTCTAACATTACATAACATCTACAATATTTGAAATATCAATATAGACATAAAATGTTGTTGTCATTGCTACGGCCTGATGTTTAGTTCCATTGAATAGCAACTAATTGAAGGAAATGTGCATTTATTTTTCACTATAATTAATTCGTGGGCAATATCTGGACAATGTTTCATTCAACTCAATAAGGAAGGGTCTAGGGGCATCTACATGATGTAAGTGAACAAATAAAAACCCAAAACTATGAAAATAAAGAAAATCTAAATATTGTGTACCTTTGAAGCTCAAAATGCATAGAATGCATATTT
This sequence comes from Urophycis floridana, assembly GCA_027123135.1. NCBI lineage: Eukaryota > Metazoa > Chordata > Actinopteri > Gadiformes > Phycidae > Urophycis > Urophycis floridana. The sequence goes on from JAOPUI010000038.1 coordinate 1,818,525, forward strand.
TAGCTGTTATGTATATTCGATAAGGGCATGTAGATAAGGTCATGTGTGTATATATATATTTATTTATTTATTTATAAATGTATATACATTTTAAACACATGTATAACGGTATGATATGAACAGCATGATACAGAACAACTCCGGAGTGACAAGAGAGGATGCCGCAAGCTGTTTACCTGTGGCTTATTAGAGGATTCTGTGTTTGCGTTACCATCTGTCACATCTTTGCCTCCGTTGCTCAGGCCCTGTTTCACATCCGACATCCAGTGCAAAAGACTGCTAACTTTATCCCCGTGTTCCTTCTTCTCCTCATCAGCCGACCTCTAGAACATTGACAGATTAAAAGGTTTTCTTTAAAGGTAAGTGTTTTCCACCTTTACAGTAGAACCCAGCACAGTGATGGAGATGTTGATGTAAGGGAACTTTTATTCAGGAAAGTATTCCGAGCTCGGTTTGTCAGTGGTCAGAAAAAGAGATGAATACCTGAATAGCTACAATCTAATGACTATATGTTCTGAATATTGGTTAAATAATGAAATATATTTGGATGAAATACAAAACCATAAATGATAATATCATTCATCATGAAGGATTTTTTTTTTCTTTTTTTTTTTCAGTTTTCAGTTTTTATTCTTTTCCATTTAAATGTTCAGTTGTCACTGCATTTTAATAACATTTTGCATGGTCATGTTACATCAAATGTATAAAACCTCAGAGGTGTTTCTGCAGACCTCTTGAATCAACCACAATCTCTAAAGAGAACAGCCTATTTACATGTAGCGATAACTCCAATTGGCCCTCACAGCCTCCAATAACCTTAGCCCAGTGTATTGGTCATGGACACTTCTCTCCAGAGCCTCCTTGAAGGAGATGCCTCTCCTGGTTTTTGGACAAATTAAGATTTTACTGTAGGACTTATTTTTCAGTACCGCCAGCATGTGTTTGTCAAGAAGACCACTCTGAGCGACCTCCTCAAGAGAGATTCTGCTCTGGGTTTCAGCGTTAATCAACCCTCCGGTCAGCAGCTGGAACTCAAGGCAGCGCAGACCTATGTCTTTAGGGAAGAGGTTCTCCTGGATGGCCTGAGCCACGGAAATTCTCTTTCCTGTCTTGGGTTGGACAATGCCGCAGTAGGCCTGCTCGTACAGCGGGAGTTGGAGGACCAACGACTGGTCTAGAAGACCTCGGCACGCCGCCTCCTTCAGCGTGGCCTTCTCCCCGGAGGCAGGGTCGAGGATTCCACCGGTACAGGCCTGGGCCTCCAAAAGCCTGAGGGCTGTGACATGGTCTATTAGCTTCTGCTGCAACGCCTGGAATACTGACAAACGCTTCTTCTGTGTGGCATCCCACAGACCGGCAATGGGACCGTTCACGTCCTCCACCACCACCATTCTGGAGTATATGAGGTCCACCAGCTCATAGATGCTCAGATCCCCACTGCGATAGCTTGCGAGTTCGGTCACCTCCAGGAGTCTCTGACTCAGGGCGGTCTCAATACAAAGCTGTCTACCACTTTGGCCGTCTGCGATGATGTGTCTCGTGTGGCCGTTGACGTCGACGCCAGATTCTTCCACCCATTCGCCGCCTCCCCGTGACAGGAACAGATAGGTCCCCTGGCTGATGTGTTTACCCTTATAGGCTTCATATGCAGACATCTCCGTACCACTGTGGCTGCTGATGACAGAGACTTTACGGGCTTTGGCAAGAGATGCGCCGGATTGATGTGCATCACCAAACGGAAGGAGATAGACGCCGTCATGAACATCGTAAACACACATGTTCAACAGGTCCTTGTAGTACGCTGTCTGCTTAGTGGAAGGATTGTAGAATGCCTTGGGATTGCTGACAGGTTCGTACAAACTCTGGAGGGTGGCTTTGCTCAACAGTCCCCTGTCAACAGCCACATCAGCAGGAACTCTAACACCTAACTCTGGCTTCACCAGCCCTCCGGCAGCTATCTGGACCTCCAGGAGTGAGTTTCCTTTACACCTGTCAACAAGTCTCGCTTCAATTGCCTCAAATACTGACAGCTTCTTATCCCCATGGAGGTAGCCACTAAACGCTAAATGTGCCTGTCTCAGTTTGTCTTTAAGAATTGTGTCTAGGTTTTCTTTTTCTAGGGCATCCTCGAATGACTGGGGTTTACCTGCATCTAAGTTAATGCTACTGCCTGTTGCAGCCTGCGCTTCTAAAAACTCAATGGCGTTGGCCTTTGCTAAGATGCCTTTCTCAGCAGCTTCCAAGAAGGACATCTTTTTCTTACTTGACTCCACGTATAGTCCAGCAATGTATTTTGGCTTACTGAGGAACTGCGCAATCGTCGCTTGAACTTCTACCACTGTGGTGAGGCCCATTTCTAACCTATGCAAAATGTCTTGGTCCAACAGCTTGGCTTTGATTAATTGGTCAATGCTTACACTGCTTGGCAGCCCTGGGAGGCTGACTGAGCTCCAGGTGACGGGACGTACCGCACTGCCTTTTGCATTTGTAGTGTTTGTTGAACATTTTATTTCCTTCTGTATGATGCGGTACTCTTTATCTGACTTTTTAACGGACGGTTCCGATAACCTGGCAGCCTCTTGAGATATCTTGGTGACAGTATCTTTACCTTCAATGAGAGACATGTATAGGTTTGTTGCGATGGTCAACAAACCCTCCTGTTTGCCTTTTGACTCTGCTGTGACTTGGGGGGCACTGTGGGGGTCTTTTTGTTGGGGTGTGGCCATTTGACTGGCACTGCTCAAAGTTTTCTTCACATGCTCATGGAATGTGATGTCCGTTTTGCCTTCATTGGTATTATTACCCTCTTTTATATTTTCGTTCTCCTTTGTTGAAATCTGTGAATATGACAAAACAATAAAATAATTTAAATACCTGAATAATAATAACAAATAAAGCAATAACAGTAAAATTAACCAAAATTGTATAGTAGTAGTAGTATGATATTTTGTTAAATGAACATTATGTGTGTGGTATTGTTTTTAAGTAAACTCATTTATACCTCTGAAGACACTCTCGTTTTCATTGCATCCTCCTCATGGCTGCCGTCTTCGTATGAGGTAGTCACTGTGGTCTGTATTGACCGCTTGTAGAGCCTTGTGGAAGCCATTTTGTCTTTGGCACATGGTTGATCCACTGCCCGTTTAGTGTGCTCATCCTTGAGTCTGCCTTCCATCTTTATCAGCAACTCAAGCTCCCGAAGCTGCTCTTCAAGGGTCTCCACCTCCTCGACAAAGCAAGCAATCTGCTCTTTTAGAGATCTTGCTTCCTCTTCTTTTATTCTCACATTTTGCTCGCTGTCCAGCAACCTCTGCTTGAAGGGTTCCACGTCCTCCGAGCTAGGACATTTGTGGCTTTCAAGTCGACTTATCTTTGACTTAAGTTGAACTTTTTCGTCTTCTAATAGGGCGATCTGAGACTGAGCCTTGAGGAGATTGCAGCTCACAATGGCTTTTTCCTGCTGTAGTTTGTCCATTTGAATTTGCACCTGTTGGTCATCTTTTTTCAAACCCTTTTCAGCTGACGCTTGGCTTGATTTGTGTTCAGTTTGCCACAAAACTATTTTTTGTTGCATTTCAGTCTGCGCTAATAACAGCTGCCTTTCAAAGCCTGACTTTTGAAGTTCTAGTTTGCTTTTCAATTCATCTAACATTTTCTTACAGTTGTTAAGCTGCTCTTCCATCTGTTTGCATCTAACTTTAAGCAGCACACATTCGTTGTGCTTTTCTTTGGCTTCGTCCTGAGCTCTGTCCAGCTTTTCCTTCAACTCCCTGACCTCTGACCCCATTGAGCGGCTCTTCTCCTGGGCCTCAGCTCTGTCTCTCTGAAGTACTATCATCTCCTGCCTCAAACATTCTGAGGAAGAATCAAAACCAGATAGTGTTCGTTTGGCCGTCAGCTTATTATTCTGGAGCTCAGCCTCCATCTCAATTAATCTAGATTGTTTCTGTCTTTTGTCCAACGTTTCTCGGGCCAATTCATCTTTGGTTCTTTTAAAGTCAAAGTTTAGCTGTTCAATTTCTAAGTTTAATCTGTTCAGCTTCAGGTCGGCTGCCCTCTTGTCATTCTGAAGAGTATTCATTTCCCTCTTTAGCTGTGCCTCCATTTTCTCTGAACTGCCAGTTATCCCTTTAATACTCTGCTGACATTTCAGAAGCTCAGTCTCTAGCACTTTCACTTTAGCCAGATAGTTCTGACTCTGTGTCGATTCTTTCTGTAGCTCTGCAGTCGTTTTCTTGAGCATTGCGTTCAATTCGTTCACTTGTGACTTTAGTTCGCAGCTTTTCTGTTGGGACACGTTTCTCTCGGCAGACGACAAGTTGAGCTCCAACTTCAGCTTCTTTATTTCCTTTTGGTAGTTGGTGATGTGTTCTTGCAGTTGGGCTATAGCCTTGGCCTCCTCGTTGTAGCCGCTAAGTTTAATCTGAAGTTCATGGGAGGTCTGGGATTTCTTAAGCAGCTCTTCCTCAATTATTTTAACTTGGGATTTGGTTCCCTCTACCTGGGTCTTATAAATCTTTATTTGCTGGTCCTTGCTTCCAAGGTCCACATTTACCTTCTCAAGTTCAGCTTTTACGTGTTTCATGTTCCTTTCCATTTCCAAATGTGTAGTTTTCAACTCCTCGATTTCCTTCTGCAACTGTGAGGTTAGATGTGTGCTCCTTTCTAGCTCGGCCTCTATGTTGTTGCACTTGTGTTTCAAGATCTGCTCGGCTTTCTTTGTGATAAAATTGTCTTCCGTAGATTTTTGAAGCTGCTCTTTCCAACTTTCTACATCAGTTTTTAGAGACCTAATCCTTTGCTGATCGTGTGCTTTGTCTTGCTGCAGTGAATCAGTATTAATCTGAAGACCCTTGATATCATTGTCCAAGGACGTTTTAATTCTTGTCAACTCACTGCACTTAACTTTAAGCTGATCTATTTCTGCCTGTTTGGCAGATAACTCCTCCTCTAAGTTCTGCATTTTGTCATCATATTCCTGCTCCACGGAGTTCAGCCTACATATTTTCCCTTGATTAATCTTCAACTGCTCATTAAGGCCTTCTACCTCGGTGGTGTGGAAAACTATTTTCTGTTCCAGTGAAGACTTCTCCCTTTGAAGGGCCTTGATTTGGTCCTGGAGCAGATGGATGGACGTCTGCATGTCTACGGTTTCCTGTCTGAGCTCATCTGACTGCACTTTCATGCGGTTTCTCTCCAACTCCACGTCCTCTCGAAGTTCCTTTAGTTGTGCGTTGCTGTCATCCAACAACCCTTTGCAACGCTGTGCGTCTTTCTCTGCCCTGTTTCTTTGTTCAACCGCCACATTGAGCTCTGACATAAGTTTCTTCACCTCTATTTCTGCTTGATTCTTATCGTTGGTGAGCACTTCTATTTCATGCCGCAGGTCATCGGACCCAACCTCTGAGATGGTAAATGCCTCAGTATTGTATTTTCTAGCTGCTGTTGACTCTAAGACGCCATTATTCACCACCTTGATATCATAATCCTGACTGTGGCACTCTGACTTTGTCACCTTACCACTCTTGAGCAGGTTCTGGCCATTCTCAAGGTTCTCGTTTTCTTCCTTTTTGCGATCGTTCTCCAGCACCTTCTTCATGTTGGCGAGAGCCTCCTCCAGGGATATCCGCTTCTCTTCAGATTGTTTGATCAACTGCTGCATGCGACTTAACTCCTCCTCCATTGCTGCTTTGCTGGTTGTGGTTTGTTCCAGTTCTGCGAAACACTGGATAGTCTTGTCCTCAAGCATTGATCTTTCGAGAGTTAGATCCTCTATTGTTCTCCTTTGACTTTCTACCTCTCCTTCCAGGTGCCCTAGCTGGGCTTGCCTCTTTGTCAGGCTGGCCTCTAGCTCCTGGACCCGTTGTTGGAGTTGGCTAATCTCCTGTTCCCCTGCAGCTTTTTGAAGCTCAATGTTCTCCGTCCATTTAGTGCTTTCCATTCGTTCAAAAGCCTTTTTGCTCTATAACGCAAAAGGTAAGTTAATGTGCAATTCTTATGTTCGCTCATCAAAACAAGATGGAGGAAAGGTGAGCTGGCAGCAGAATCCAAACCATCACCAGCAGGTTAAGGTGCCATGAAGCAGTCCCTCAGGAAATGTCAAGGTTCTGTATCATTTCGACAGCGCCGGAAGATGGTGCCGAATTATCGGTGTGCCTCTGTGATGTAGACAAACTACAATCTTGTGTTGTTGTGTTGTTAATATTAGCACTTGTTTTTGAATAAGCAACTATTCGTAAACCATCGGAAGGAAGTCTTGTGAAAGTATTTAAAATGCTAGGCTCCTGTAGCGTGGTGGAAGTCAAACGGAAGTGGCTAATGGGAAGCAAATGCTAACCCAATAAACTCCCCTTCTGGATGTGGTGATGAGGACTTTGGGATGAAATCGTGTGAATCTGGGTAAGGCAGGCAAAGGGCAACAGACAGATGGTGTTTCCCTTGAAAACTACGAAATCCTAAAGAGACGCTGCTGTGTAGTTGGAAGGAGAAAGAGAAGAGCTTCCTCATGCAAGCTAAAAATAAGCGTAATAAAGATGCAGAAGTCCATCACATCTCTGGATGTGATGTTTGACATTTATTACAGCAATATAGCTTTCCGTTTCATGCTTAGTCATATTATTCATGACTTTGGACTTAACCACCTCTACTGAGGAACAGGAGGTGTAAATGGAACGTGATGGGGGTGTGAAAGGTATTGCAGGGCAAGGTATGAAATGGATTGGCTGTCTCACACATCAGTTTGTTTTGTACACATTTATTTATTCAACTCAAAAATAGGTTTTGCTTCGCTTTAAAGTGTATGTTATTGAATGTAATAAATATGTTATCCATTATATGTAGTTACACAATACTTCCACATATTGTATAGAAGGTAATGGCTACTACCTGCACTACTAATGAATGACTGGTATGTGTATGTGAGAATAACCATATGAACTGAACATGAAAACTGCAGAATAAGAAAATAAAAAAGCATTCAAAGAGTGTGCCATGCCGAAAGCCACCTAGCCAACGACTGAACAAGGTCCCGTATCACTGTGAATACGGGATGCTCGTATGCACTCCAAAGCCCCCCCAGACCAGCTCATCACATGAAACCAAAACCAGCCTCACCTCCTCGTCTTCAGCTCTTCTCAACGTCTCGCTGGCGAACTTCACGCACTGGGTCATGAGCGTGACCAGAGCCGTGTAGCGCGTTCGAAGGTCCATGAACTGTTGGTGAAAAGAAACGACACAAAACCAACGTCCTCCATGTCTTTGAGTGTTTCAGAGTGAGCGGCTCGCACAAGTGTTTCAGAGTGAGCGGCTCGCACAAGTGCTTCAGAGTGAGCGGCTCGCACAAGTGCTTCAGAGTGAGCGGCTCCCACAGGAAGCTGGTTCCACTGAACTGGTTTTGCTCGGGCTGTGCTTACCTCCTGCTGGATGGCATCCGAGGAATTTTGCATCCTGCGTTTCTTCAGCGGTGACTTATGCTGGGAGTCCACCATGGCCCTGTAGGTCATCAGCTGAAGTTCGTAGTCCTATAAACAAACAAACGAGGAGAAGGTAGGAAAGATGGGAGATTGTGAGGTACTTTCTCCCATCTACTTGTGGTACTTTGTGTAATACTACTCACTTTAACAGCAGAGGAGTACTGCTCTGAGTGCTTCTGGCATTCTGTTATCCTGCTCTGCTTTTGCTCAATTTCAGCCACCAGAACCTGAAGAAATAAACAGCATATTAGCATTTATTATGACTAGCCAGCAACTTACAGTATTTTTAGATACTCGTTGTTACAGGGCTGGTAGAGGTTAGGCTTCATGCCTGCAGGTAGACCGCGGTGATTGGGGTTTGAACCCACAGCTGGCTGGGACATATATGACTATCTGAGCCATCGGTGGTCCTACCTTCTGTGTGTTGAGCAGCTCAGCGAGAGCCTTGCTGTCTTCAGGTTTGTTTTCCTGGGCCTTCAGCTGTGCCGCCTCCATGTCTTTGACCCACTCGTCCAAACTGCCGTACGAGTCTTTGTAGTATTTCAGAGATTTGCTGATACTTTCCAGCTCCCGAAGCCTGAGATCACATTGTTTGAGACAAAAATTTAATTTCCATTCCACGTTTCCATTCGTCATTCAGCAGTGGGGCGGAGAGCAATCAACACAACAGTTTATTATTTACTGATGTTACTTACTGTTTACTACTGTCACTTTAATTACAACTGCCACTGTAAAACTGTCCTTCAATATTGCACTACTCATGTACAATACTGCACCTTAAACGCTCCTTTGCACTTCTGGTTAATTGCCAACTACCTTTCGTTTTCTCTGTACTTGTACTCTGCACAATGACAATAAAGTTAAATCTAATCTAATCTAATAATAATAATGCATTTTATTTAAAGGCGCCTTTCAAAGCACTCAAGGACACCTTATAGACAAGTTACAAAACAAGTAACAAGTAACAGTGGCACTCTCTGTCAGTATGTGACAGAGTATGCCACTCATAATAAGCGTGTTTTTAGGCGTGATTTAAAAGGTGGAGACATGAGTGCTGCCACCGCAACCAGGGGTCCAGCGTTCCTCCAGAGCCCGCCCACCTGTTGTCAATCTGGGAGTGGACGCTCTGCCACCTCTCTCCCAGCTGGTCGGCCTTCTCCCGGTGCCAGTCCAGGTCGAAGTCCCGCTCGTTGTGGACCTTGAACATGCGCTCGCTGATGGCGCGCGCCTTCTTCAGCTCGTCCTCCATGTCGTGGAACACCTCCTGCTTCTCGTCGATCTCCGACCGCCAATGCTAGGAGCCACAAGTCATCACCAATCAAGCCGGACCGCCAGCCAACAGCAATGTGCCACCAAAAGTCAATATTGCGGGACTTGAGTTGAAGAATATTACATTAAAAAAAGAATTGAAAAGAAACGAGTCGATAGAAACGATATCCAATACCTTGAGTGTGCTGATGACCGTTTCGATGGACTTGAGGTCACAGTTGACCGCATCCTCCTCGTAGAGTTTGGACTCGTAGACCTTGACCAGAGCCTCTGCTCTCTGGCTGTTCTTCACCACCAGGCTCACCGTCTTCAGTCTGTGTGACGGGGAACAATGTGAGGCCTTTAATCAACAGGTTCCCAAAGTGCTTACCTGCCTAATAAAATAGTCAAATAAGCATTGCATTCTCATTGCCATTACCAGAGAATAAGCATCTCTCTGTGTATATTGTTCATCAATGTAGGATTTCTTTTTTTCAGTCTTAATCAAGCATATTACTATAATATAAATATTATACTATAGTCATAATCAAAGTCAAATGACAGATGCTGCATGTATGCAAGCATACATGTACAAAAAGTTGATAGTGGTTATGCCCATCATGGTTAGCATCATGCTAGCAATGGTCTGCTTTCTGTAAGGAACGGTCTGCTTTCTGTAATACCCCCTAGGGGAGGCTGGTCATTGCATCATCGAAGACGTCTTACTTGTCCATGAAGATGGAGGCCATGGAGTAGACCTGCCCCATGTTCTGCACCAGGACATGGAGCTCAGAGGACAGCGTGGGGAGCGAGGGAGAGGTGGACGCCTCCTTGAGGAACACCTCGCACTTCTCCTTCATCGTCTCCAGGTCGTCCTTCAGCTGCTCCAGCTCACACATCTTCTTCTGCGAGGAGAGGAGATCGCATTGACAATGACGTCCATCAAGCCATGAAGGGAATAAACATCACACTGTATACTAAACTACACGTTATGTAGTTTAGTATACACCAAGCTGTGGTGGACCTCCGTACCTCCTGCTCTGTGATGCGCAGGAGACTCTGCTCCAGGTCGTCTCGGTCCAGGGGAGTCCTGATCTTCCGGATCAGGTGTTCCTCGTGGGCCTCCAGGTGCATGCGGAAGTTATGCACCTCCGAGATGTAGTTGTTGTACTCCGTCTCTTCGCGTTCCTCTGGTGATCGCAGATGGAGAAAGGTGGAGAATGTTGGGATGAATACAACAAATAAACGTTTTTTTGGATATTATGTGAATGTTGAATTTGGATGGTTCATGAATTAAATGTGGGCCCACTGTGAATAAATGTTACATGTACAATTGTATTTATTTATTCAAATAACATAACATTATATCACCTTGACATCAAGTCAATTTTGTTTGTAATCGCCCTCAAAGGGCGTCACCGGCCATACTTGGATGACACAGTGCTTCTTAAGAAACCCAAATACACCACTAGGTGGCACTGCTATGCCATAACTAAACCAGCTGCATGTCAGAATTGGTTCAGTCTGCTCAGTCTGCCTCTGGGGAGATCGAAATCCATCTGAACCAAATGGAATTCACTTAGCGGTTAAAAGGCTTTCAGAGGCATGTGGCTCCCTCCCTCTCCCATGACAACTGCACATGGGGACCAGAGCTCAGCCTGCCTTTCTCCGCGGAGCGCAGCAGATCCTCGTAGTACTGCTTGCAGGCCACCACCTCCCTCTCCGAGTGGGCGCGGTCTGCCACCGTGAACACCTCCGACTCCTCGCTGTCCTCCAGGAACTCCTCAAAGTGGGAGTCGAGGTTGCTAAGCACCTCCTGCTGGTGAGCCCCTGGCAACATGGTCTTGATCTGAAAAAAACAGGAAAGGAAGGTGTGTGGGTATAAGTATAAGTGTGTGTGAGTGAGTGAGTGAGTGCTACATAGGTAAAGAAATGTATCAACCCTTGTGACATGCTATCTGTATCTCTTCTTCAAACAAGTTGATCGGATTATCAATCATGTGAAGAAAGGCCTACAATGATGCAAAGGTGGTTGGTTCTTGCAAAGCATAAACTTTGTGTCCCATTGTATGACGAAGGATCCCGGACTCCTTGCGGAGCGGCATCCCCAAACGTACCGAGGCGACGTTCCAGTTGCGGATGGCTCGTATGTCGGCCATGAGGAAGTGCCAGGACACGACGCTCTTCATGTTGACGTGTGAGTGGTGCCACAGGGACAGGACCTCCTGGTACGTCTGCTCGATCCTGCGGGGGGGGGGGCAAAACGCCGTCAATGAGAACAACGACGACAGGAGAGCGGACCGGAGACCATCCACCTTGATGGAGGCCATCCGTCACGTGGAACGGCCCGGCGTGGAGCTTCTCTTCCGGTACCTGGTGGCCATCTCCACGGCCTCCTTGTTGGGGGGAGGCACCGTGAAGCACACCGACGGCACCATGGCCTCGTTGCCCCCGGGGTTGATCACCTTCCACTTGGCCCGGTGGGAGTTGTTGGCCAGGACACACTCGTCGTCCTTGAAGATGGTGATCTGAGAGGGGGGGACAGACGCGGAGCTCAGGACTGAAGCGAGAGAGCAGCAGCAGCAGGAACATGACGTGTGAAGTCCATGAGATGAAGGAGTTGAGTGTTGAGATGGCGTCGTTCCACCTCACTACGCACTACCTCACTCAACGCACTACCTCACTTTTCTTTTTTTTCTTTACTTTTCTGTGTTTCTGTGTTGTCTGCACAATGTCTGTTTGTCTGTTGTTAGTCTGATTGTCCATTTGTTCATTTTGCACCACAGGTCTGAGAGGACTGCAATTTCATCTGTGCTATATGCCTGCCATGTAGCACACTTGACAATAAAGACACTTGAACTTGAACTTGAACTCCTCCTCCTTCTTGGCATGTGTTTAGTGGCTCGTGAACCCTGAACATTCACTTGAGAAACGAGCATAGACTCAGTGGAGTTGTACTGTATTTTGTTCCATACCTCGATCTGGCGGTAGTCACAGATGGCTCTGACCGGGATGGACGACCTGATGGGGCTGTCTGGGTTGCGCGGGCGGAGCTGGACGATAGTTTTGGACCGGCCCACCAGCCCCGCCACGGTGCTGCAGTACTGCAATAGCTGTTCCTTCTCCTCCTGGAGAGAGAGAGAGAGAGAGAGACACACACACACACACACACACACATTCTAACTTTCAGTTGAGGATCATTTTATTTTTTATTTTTAGAAATTTTAAAATATAGATTTTTGGTATGTGTTTTGTCATTGCTGAGTAATTAATCGCGAAGTGATTTGTCATCATGGGGCGACATTGTTGTGTCTGAAACAGCCCCAGTGTTTCTCATGTGAGACAGTTTTATTAGCCCCATGACACGGCATATTTGAGTTGATTCAGGATTTAACATTTAACATGACGAAAGCTCTCTCAAGTCGTCCCAATTTGGCCGCGTAGGCCTACTGCCAACTAAAACTCTCATGACGCATTCTGATGAACAACGCCCCACAGTCACTTTCACCAACCACAGCCTTCTGCTGAGCGTTACCATGGACTCCTGGACGAGGTCCTCCAGCTTGTGTAAGCTGCTGGTGCGGTCGCAGCTGTACTTCCTCTGGATGGCGTCCTGCAGGTTCTTCAGACAGTCCAGGGACTCCTTGGCCTCGCTGAAGAACTGCAATGAAGAGCATTCAGAACTGCAATGAAGAGCATTCAGAACTGCAATGAAGAGCATTCAGAAATGCAATGAAGAGCATTCAGGACGAGTCAGCCAACCGAGCCGGCTGCTCTGAGGTGGCCGACGGGCGCCGTAGGAGACGGCATCGGTGTCTCACCTCAAAGTAGTCTGCGTTCTCCTTGAGATGCTGCTCCACACAGGAGCAGAGCTGCAGGATCCAATTCCACTGGGTCTGCATGGCAGCCTTGTAGGCCTACAGACAAGCACAATTAAAATGCATCCATTTTTTTGTTTAATGTTTTAGTTTAAATGAATAACAAAATTAGACATAAGTTCAATGAAACATTTAGAACAAGGAAACGATTACACATTGACTATTACACTATAATGTATTCAATAGCACATTTAAGTGGTGGTGGTGGTGGTGGTGGTTGCTGATGGAGCAGACCACACCCAGCCCCAGCAGAAGAGCCCCACGTGGCCTCACCTCTATGGTGAGCCTGGCAGGGTGCTTCTCCAGCATCAGGCCCTCCGCCATGTCCTGCACAGACTTGATCACCTCCTCCTTCTCCTCCAGCTCCCTCATCAGATCCTGCCGACAGCAGACAAACCCCGGAGATAAATCCACCAGCGAGAAACTCCCTCCTGTCAGATGAGTTGGCTTAATGGTTCAATGTCAACGCTTACCCTTTCCCCCCGCCCCACCCCGCCCCGCCCGGCTGCCCCAGAGGAACCACATCTCACCGGAGCAATTTGGGTTTGTGTTTCATAATAAAGGCCTGTGTGATGCGTTTCAACATGTCCACCGCGCCCTGCAGCCACCTATCAACCACCCCTGCACCAAAACCCCAGGCAGTGCAGCAGGCGGCAGGAGGAGAACGGAGGCGGCGGGCCGGTCCTACCGCATGGTAGTCCTTCTTGGCGGTGACGTTGCCGTTCCGGTCGCTCCAGTCGAAGGCCACCTCCTCCTCCTCCTTCTCGTTCAGCCAGATGAGCTCCTGGGTGGCCCGAGACACGAAGTCGTGCAGGTTCTCCAGGTGGTTCCGTCGCTTCTTCGAGCAATCCTAGTGGGCAGAGTGGAGAGGGAGGGCGGTGGGTGTGTTTGGGTTATTCATGCAATATACATTCGTTCAGATTCAATAAAATGAATTAATTAATGAAAAAGAATAGGCATGGGTAACTCACCAGTAGTTTCTCGTAGTTGCTCTGTAATTTGTTAACTTTTTCTGAGTATGTTAGTTTGAGGGGTAGGGTCATCTGAAACTAAAACCAAAGGTACATTAATTTGAGATCTTGGGTGCGGAAGGGTACTGGCTGCTGATGTGGCAGGCCTGTGCAACATCTGACACTTGGATGACACGTTACGTCAGCGCAGTAGACGAGACATTCATACGATGCACAGAACTCACCTCGCTGTTCTTGGCTTCCTTGAGACTCATTTGAAATTCTTCGATGGCTTTGTGTACACTTTTGAAATTTTCTATTTGCGTTTCCACGCTCGGCAAATCCGTGCCCCAATCTCCGCGGTCCACTTGCACCTTCAGAGACAAACAAGACGTTTCCATCTTTCTCTCTTTTTTTATTTACGACGAAAGACGATCTCATCCACGTCAACCCTGACAGGAAATGACCGCGTCAGACTCTCTGTTTACAAAGCAGACCCACCTGCATCTCCTCCACCCAGTCGAGAAGCTCCTGCACAAAGTTCATGTTGACCTCCTCCTCCGTCAAGTCTGCGTCCAGCAGCGATGACTTGCCCATGGGCTTGCGGATCTGATGCTTGAGGGACTCGTGCTCCATTCCGCCGCCCCCGCCGGGCACGGACTGCGCCTGCTGGCCGGGGGTCAGGGCGGGGCTGAACCCGCCGGCGCCGGCTCCGCCCGGGTCGAGGGACGGGCTCTGGGGGAAGTTGAGGCTCTGGCTGATGCCCGAGATCATCCTCTTGGTCTGCTCCGCGGTCAGCGTGCGGCCCTGGTTGTACACCGACGAGCACTCCGTCCTCAGGGACAGCAGCGCGTCCCTCAGCTTGGACACTCTGGGGGGGGCGAACACAAAGGAGGCGAACACGGACGTCACGCGATATGACGGCTCCCGGATCACAACTCCCCCGCTAAGGGGGGATGTGATCAAGTGGCATTAAGGTGTTGGAAGAAAAGACAAGCGCACCTCTGAACAAGTTGATCGGCGAAGGGAAATTTGCCATCCAGGAGCATTTGGATGTCGACGACTTGCTGTCGGAGAGTGTTTTCACACTCCAGGAGGTAGCCGGCGATCTCAGCCTCGTTCTGGAACTGGATGCCCGCCTCCAGACGTTTGGCGTCCTGCAGCCCCCGGGGAGAGCAGAGAGGCAGCCCATCAGGAAAAGGAGCCCATCACGCATCGTGTTGTTTTCTCAAAATGGATACTTACAGACTGCAGGGCGGTCCTGGCCAACGAAAGCTTGTCCTCTCCATTCACGCAGTCTCGTTGCACTCTGTTGGCAATCTGTTGCAACATCTCGAGTCTGGAGCCACAAAAACACACAGAAGAACAAAGATCAGCTTTGCTTAAGCAGATAAACATAAAACAACGATCCCAAAAACACGGTATCATCTGCTGCGCCTGCAGGCTGCGCCGACCTTCCGTAGCTGCTGTTA